>JABFFJ010000109.1:0-60467 GCA_013623715.1 Fusarium verrucosum
TTTTATTTAGACCTTATAGCTATATTTCTTTAAATCCCTTAGATCTACCTTACTATTAGCTAGACCTTATTAGAGGCGTTATACTTAAGATATGCAGCTACTTATGTTAATAGGAGCTTAATAGGAATACTGCGTGGGTTATTCAACTACTGAGAATAGAGTGTTCGATATATCGTTGTACAAATACCCCCGGTTTGGAAATTACCAAAGAAATCATAGTACATATCATTGCAGTATTACAAGACACATCAGTAGCCTCAAGTTAGTATCAGTACCTTGCATTTACACCAATGGCTATTGCAGTGTTCACCCTAGAGGTCACAAGGATTCGAGCGTTGAAATTCGAAACACGTCTCAACCATGTGAGATCCAGACGGCCAGGGTAACAATGATCATCCAAAGCAATACGAGCCTATGCCTGTTTATGTTAGCTTTAATTGGTGCCAAGCTAGAGACCTTGAAATAGACAGCCCTAAATTAAGGTCGCGCGATTAAGCTCTGTTGATAGCTCCAATGGTTTCCTTCCACATAGTCATCAGCCCAACCAATAAGAAAAAGGAGGCCTTTCGTTTCGTATTATTCACAAAGTCCCTATCCTAATTTCAGGCAGACATAAATCCCCTGCAATGCTTTGATGTCATAGCTCGTAGAATAAAGCCATATCTAGTATCAGTGAGCGTGGCGCAGTCAATACGAAAGACGTCGTGATGCAACCAGTCAAAAGGAAAGCTCAACACCCCTGTCATTGAATTGAGCATCTTGGTTGGTTTAAACCAAAACTAAAAATAACCGTCTTAGTGGATTTGACTGACTTACAAAGGCCTCTTGTGATGCATCGTTCAATCTATGTGCACGTCATCTTTGCAGTCCTGGTATAATTGGTATAATTAGTGGTGCTCAAGAATGCCTCTAGACATATTGTCAAGATATCTCATTTAATCAAATCAAGATGAGCAACGCAGTTGGTCTCACTACTGCAGCTTCCCGACTTGTGGGAATCGCAGACGAAGCCATACGATTCTTTCAACAACTCGATCTCAATACAAACTCTGTCACTACGAGGGTGAAGCAGTTGCAGAGCTTCTCCAGACTAGCAAACGAGATAGAGTTAAAGCCATCACTCACCGACAACGAGAATCAAGAACAGCTTGGTTTGATCAAACAGATCTTGATTCACTGCCACAAGATCATTAGCAGAATCCTGTCTCAACTTGAATGGGTTGACAATGGCGGCAAACACACGCTGACCCAACAAGGGCTGCTGGGAGTCTATGCTGAGCTCAACAAACAAGACGTCAAGGACCTTTTTGAGGAGCTACAGCGCGAACAATTATGCCTCGAGGCTTTTCGATATTCGAGGTGGGTATTCCAACAGAAATTGAACTTACAAAATGACCTAACCACTCAGTAGATTCAAACCGCTATCTTGGGCACCCGATACACCTAGTCGCCCCTTAGAATATTCCCACACTTTCAAGGATCGCGAGTCAGAATTTCTACACGCCTTATTTGTTACAGACCCAAGAGAGGACCGCGCAAATCTTGAATCGACCAAGGGTCCCATCGTCAAAGGAACGTGTACCTGGATCACCGAAATGCCCATCTACCGCTCATGGCTTTCCAGCTCCGGTGACTCCAGAGGTCTTATCATACAAGGTGGCTCAGGCAAAGGCAAAACCATGTTGGCCATGTACCTGACTGAGCAGCTGGAGCAACTGGCTGAATGCATGTCCACCGACACGATCCTATACTTCTTCTGCAACCACGGAAATATCAATGCCAATTCCGCCACTGCCATCCTTCGTGGTTTTATCTGGCAGCTTTGCAGACTACGACCAGGTCTTATTCGTTATGGACTGGAGAGAGTTGTCTCAATTGACGAAAAACGAATTGCTTTGGCTATCGGTTCAGTCGAAACTCTTTGGCAGATTTTCACTGCCATGATTCAGGATCCTACTGCAGGCACGATTACGTGCGTTCTGGATGGGCTAGACGAGTGTGAAGAATCATCCATCGGCATCTTGAGCGACAAATTCTCGGAATTCCTGTCCTCAACTAATGCAAATCGACGAAATTTCAGAATAGTCATCACCAGACGCTCAATATGCGAGCGTGCAGACTCTCAAGGCACATTCACGACACTTTCCCTCGATTCAGACAGTCACAGAAATAATGCTCATGATGTCCAGCGTTATATCAAGACTCACATCAAGAAGATCGCACGAGACAACGAATGGGCCCCGGAGCTGAGAAAGCAAGCGGAGGCGAGCTTAATCAAGAAATCTTTGGATTTCTTGTGGGCGAGCTTGGTGATCTCTGAGTTAAGAGAAAAAGCCAAAGACCTCACTGCATGTTATCTCGATGAGCTTCCCCAAGATATTGAAACTATCTACGAAAGGAATCTCTCCACTATCCCAGACGAACATCGAAAAAGAACACGGTCTCTACTGAGTTGGATAACACTGGCATACTACCCGCTTAGTCTCGAAGAGTTGAACGTTCTTACAGATGATCAGACTCTGGACTCTGAGATCGCTATCGAAAACCTCAAATCCTGCATAGCCGACTGCAGTTCACTTCTTGTCACCAAGACCGAGATGAGGAAATCCGGCACCGGTTATACAACCGTTGAAACAATTCAGTTCTCTCATCAATCAGTTAAAGATTACCTGCTTCAGCCTTATCTTCTCCGAACAGCAGCAGACAAGGAATTCAACCTTGATTTCTTTCGAATCAGTCCTGACAACGACCACGAGATTCTTGCATCTCGCTGCTTGAAATATGCTCATGTGTCTCCTTATGCCTCACGATTCTGGTTCAGACATCTCCGAGAGTGTCCTCAACAACTTGCTAGCGATGCGTTGGCAGAGAAAGCATACTCATTCTTGTCACAACATCATGTCGACCGAGAACTCTGGTTTTCGTATTTATCGAACACCAGGCATGCACAAGGCAATACACCCACTCCTTGCACTTCAGAATCTGCCCATAAAAGCATGATCAACGGACTCGAAGAAATCAGTGAGATTGTATTTTCCGACGACCCAAAGGACATCACATCAGCGACTCAACTTCAACCATTACAACTGGCATCTCTGCTCGGTGTAACCGCAATTGTTCGAAGGATACTTGACAGGACAAGTCTTATTAGCCACCTAAAGAAAACTAGCATTCGATCCTCACTCTATGGAAACTCTCGGTCACATTCTAGGAGCGCAGGCCGTTTGATGAAGGTCCAAAGAGGCGGGATACTGGAGCTTAGCACAGCAGAGGTTGTGGCGATGAGCCCTCTCGAACTAGCAGTTTTGGGAGGTCACCACAAAGTCGCATCATTATTGTTGGATCGTTATCCACGATCGAGCATGTGGCCAGATCCGACTTTTGCTTTGGAAAATGCTATCAGCCGCTGTGAACAAGACATGGTTAAGCTGTTAATAGAAGCTGGAGCACCGAAGCTCAGAGCCTCTAGAAAGCTCGACGGACCTATTTGTACTGCTGTGGTCAACCGCCGTCTTGACGTGGTCAAGTTCCTCTGCAGCTCTGAAGACAGAATCTGGGCACATGCTGATTCCAAGATGAACGAAATCACGCAGGCTCTGTTATGTCTGGCCAATGACCCAGTGGTATCCACGTTTGATGAGACGACCTTTATTCAGTACGCAATGGTTCTTCTTCGTGGAGGTGCATCTCCAAATGGTATTAACTTTCACACTGAAGGTCATGGATTCGGATATTGGAAACGTGCAGCCTTGGAATTTCTACACAGCCACGGCATCACTTTGCAGGCACTGGGTTCATTTCCTGACAGACAGACTCCGCTGATGCTCTTCGTTTCATCAGTGAGTCTGAACAATCAAGGCTGTGATCCAGCAGAGGCTGTCAAGTTTCTGCTAGACTCTGGAGCATCCATCAACCAAACTGATCTACGGGGTTGGAGCGCACTGCATCACGTTGCCAACCAGATCGCTTTGGGCAGGGCGAAGAAGAGCTGGGGAGGTATAGGGGAGGAAGAAGAGTACAGACTCTATAGAATTGCAAGTCTTCTTATTGGAGCTGGTATCAATCAAGAATTGGAGGATAAGGAGAAGCGGAAGGCAGCTGACATTCTGTCAGTGGTGGGAGCGCCGGTCTGGAATCGAGATGTCTCGGAGTATGAATTATATATGAGGAGCAAGCCTCTGTAGGATTTCTGGTATATACACATAGAACTTAATTCCTAATGTTTAATATAATAGAATAGATAATGTTAGTATGCCTAGCTTGTTACTAACTTGGCTTACTTGGATGGCTATGTGTCTTCAGTTAAAACGGGCTAAGTGAACACCGTACGTATAACCAATGCATCCATCCATCTATCTACCTACGCAGGCATCATCTCATCGAGTCAGGCAGGCTTTGGAAATTAATTGACAGACAAAACGGGTGCAAAAAGGCAAAAAGAAACTCCGGTACAGGGAATCGAACCCTGGGCTCCGCGGAACTGATCCCTCAGCTTTAAGATGAGAGCGCGAAATGTTAGCCACTACACCATACCGGATGTGATAACTTGTTAGAGTTTGGGCTCTCAACATCATGTCAACAGCCTGCGGACTTGAATATTAGCACAGCAATGTACCTACCTACTACCTACAACCCCTTTAATAGGGTGCATATGAGTCCATCCTCCAGTGAAGGAGGCTCGCCTGAACGCCAAGGTACCATCAGCCGGAAGATTTCTCAAGTGCTTCAAGGCCATGGTGAACAAGATTGTAGTCGAGATGTCGTGAATACATCATACATAATGAGATAAAGTGATACAGGACCACTGACAAATCATGTTATCTAAAAATACCAAGATGTCCTTCCTTTACCCAGAGTACCTCACTGTCGTAGTACGCGTCTGTATAATCGCCTTCTCAGAACCCGAACCTTGACTATCTCCTGACATTCGTCGTGTGCGTGTTCTTCCGTTCTTGCCTCTGTGTGTTTTGGAAGCCTCTGCTTTGGTCACAGTCTGTAATGGATACCCAGAACCTTCGTCAAATCTTTCGTAGTGATCATGCTGGACAATACCGCCTGGGGAACTTCCTCCAATAGTAGGTGTTGCGCCTGGATTTGACAAGCCGCTTTTTGATCCTGCCGTTGTGCCAAGTATTCGTGGGCAAACTTGTTTCAGAAAGAGCTTGAAGGTTGTGAGACTGGCACAGATGATGGAGAGATTGGACTCGGCGAAGCTGAAATCGAGTCAGCATAGATGTGATATGGGTGGTGGGTGACTTACATCCAAAGAAGAACGGGTCCGGCCCCCCAAGATTGGTCAAAATTACCCATTGATTTTATCAAGGCTATGAGTCTCATTACGGAGGTAAAGACAGTCCTGTGAATATTGTTAGGCTGTCCCCCGTCCCAATACTGAAGAGCTTTGCTTACACTCCGCCTATACTGAAGAAACAAATCACCACAATCTTCTGTCTCTTAGTAATCTGAAGTGGTATCACAACAGGTATAGGAACCGCAAGAACCATGGCATCCGTGATGGCTCCCATTATAGCAGTAGCTTGGTATACAGCCGGTCGGTCGATGCACTTGGCATTGCGAATAGTGATATCCCAACCTGCTTGTACCGGTTTGCAAGGGAAGATGGTTGTAAATGTAATCGCAATTGAGGATCCAATAACCACAAACGATGTAGCCCATACAACAATATGGAACCACCTTTGTGGTGCTAATCGGCGGTAGACGAGCAGAAGAGCCATCTTTGCGCCGCATTGTACGGGGTTGTACAGAATTGGTAGTAGATATAGGGCCCGTCCGAAGATAGCAAACTTGGTTACGGGCATCTCCCAGGCGTGTGTACCCATGATACCGCGGATGAAGTCATCTAGATCGAAGCCGACCATGTCAGTCAAGAGAATGAGAGGGGGGTTCTGGGTACGGACTTAGGATCAAAGTTTGGAGCACTACAGAAAACACCTAGACTGATCAGTCTCTTGACAAATTAGACTCAAGTGTCTGGATACTCACGTATGCTACAGCTAAGCATACTGCAACAAAGTCAGCCAAATTGCATCAAGTCAAGGTGAGTGAGTAGTAGTGAACTTACTGTCTTCCGGGCGAATTGACCTTTGGACAAAGCAATTCACATATACCCTCTGTGCCATGAACAGAAAGGCCAGGAAATTACCAACGCCATAAAGCCAGTATGCCTCAGTAACACAATTTCGTTGTGGGTTGTCAAAATCGACCTTGTAACCCTTTGGTGGTGGGATGGCGACTGGGACGCCATTGACAATAGCTGCCATGGTAAAATGTCGAGTCAACTAAAGAATGAAGTTGAGATTGGCTCGATGTACGGCACATATCAATGTACATGCAGGAACGGACAAGTAAAAGGCCCAAGATACATATTAACCAACAATTACCTCTAGCCATCCCCCTGGCCCACTGCGGATATTAGAAAAAGAGATAAATTTTAGCCACTGAAGGATCGAACTTAGACATGGGCCTTGCAAACCTTATTTCCATATCTTTAGAGTAGACGTGCCCCTGTTTGATACTGAAGAACGGTTGTATTCCGACACCACGGGACAGATCCGGCTTTGGCATCGGCTATAAGATACGAAATGCACTAGGGAGTTCCCACTTAGCATAAACTGACATGATAATCAGAATCTGTTCCTATTTTATACGTTGTCGAGATATTGATTGGGAACGGCCAGAGAAAACATAGCCTCATTACTGGCAGAGGCGGTCAATGTTCACAGAAAGGATTCGATCTTGAAATAATGATAATGACTCACTAGGGACCATTCAGTTACCCATTTTTGTAAACTAGGGTCTGGAAATTTAACCTTATACATCAAAGTGCAGATCGAACCGCATTCTCGGGGTCATGTAAGAACCCGACCAAGAATGCAAGCATCAGGGGAATTATATCCGTATTCTCAAACATACCATGTAACTTCAGAAAGTCAGTTTTATGAAATAACCTAGACACGTAACCGATTCGCAACATATGGCCAAATTTAGGACACCCTGCATACTTCTATTCCTCATGGAGAATAATAGAACTCCGACCGAAACAAATATAAATCACTCATCTATTATTACATAAATGGCATTAATTAATTATATGCCCCTCGGAAGTCAAAAACTCTATCCCTCTCTCTTTTATGGTATTGTTCACAAGCACCAGTCATGACTACTCAACCGTCAATCCCTGGGGCTGCAAGCCTTGTTGCTGCTGGTCTTGAAGCGTGTATCTTGACACCCACAGATGCCGAGTTTACAGCGCGCCAGGAATCATACTGGTCCAATAGTGCCAAGCTCAAACCTGCTTGTATTGTCCAGCCTCGAACCCCTCAAGAAGTCGCTTCTGTTGTAAAGGCTCTTGTCTCTGCTGGCCAGAAGTTTGCTGTGCGAAGTGGTGGACACACGAACTGGGCTGGGTCTAACAACATTGAGGGCGGGGTTACGATCGATCTTGTTCATCTAAACCAAGTGTCTTTTGATGCTGCTACTGAGACAGCAGACATTGGACCTGGTTGTAAATGGCGGGATGTTTATTCTGAGCTGAGCAAGCATGGCCGTGCTGTCGCTGGAGGGCGTGAGGGCAACGTCGGCGTTGCAGGTCTCCTGCTTGGAGGCGGCAATGCCTTCTTCACAGCACGACAAGGTTTTGGGTGTGACAATGTCGTATCTTTTCAAGTTGTCCTTGCCAATGGCGACATAGTCACTACGGACGAGAGGAACAACGCCGACTTGTTCCTTGTTCTCAAGGGCGGCTCTAGCAACTTTGGGATCGTGACGAAATTCACCATGAAGGCTATCAAGACTGATAAGGTATGGGGTGGAATGACCTTCTTCCCTAAGCAAGCTATCCCTGGCGCCATTGAAGCACTGTCTGCATTTACGGACAATGTGCCCAACGACATTCACAGCAATCTTGTCACCATTTTTACACACATGCCTGTGTTTAAGGATATCGTTATCGCCACTCTATATGCGAACATGGAAGGCATTGAGGAGCCTCCAGCATATGAGAAATGGATGGCTCTGCCTGAGATGATGAACACAGTCAAGAACACTACACTTACTGATATGGCTTTTGAGTACAACATTCCCGCCAATTACTAGTAGGTCTCTTCATATTACACTCGATGTGTTCAACAAGCTAACATGATCTTTTAGTGACACCTGGTTCACATGTTGCTTCAAAAACGATACCCGAATCATCGCCAAAGCCTCCGAGCTCCACGACAAACTCGTCGAAGAACTCAAAGCCTTCATCCCCGACGGCAACTTCATCACCCAATGTCTATTCCAACCTCTACCTACACTCTTCGGCCAACGCGGCATTGAAGCCGGCGGTAACATCATGGGCATGGATCGTCACAAGAGCAACGGCATTCTATTCCTCGCTGTCGCCATGGTGCAGACTCCCGAGCAGGAGGCCTTTGCGCGACCAAAGGTGCAAGCCTGGATCAAGGAGGTGCAAGAGTTTGCTGCAACTATTGAGGGAGGAAACCTTGAGTGGATATATTTGAACTATGCCGACAAGAGTCAAGATCCTCTCGGTAGTTATGGTGCTGAGAATATCAAGAAGATGAAGGATGCGGCGGCTAAGTACGATCCTGAGCAGGTGTTCCAGAAATTGGTTCCTGGAGGGTTCAAAATCTCGGATGTCAAGGAAGCATGATCAATACAACCTTGGGAGTAGTTGAGTAACGCGCATTACATTAACAAACAATTCAGCAAGGTGCAGTAGAATCATCCAGCGATTTAGGCCTACCGATAGTCATAGTGACTTGCAACGCAGACTCCAAGCGGTGCTCAATTGGGCGGAATCGTTGGTGACTGCTTCTGCAAGAAATCAATTTTAACTTATTGTGATTGAATAATAGGCTCTGTTCAGTATTCCAGCGCTGTAGATTGAACTCTAGACTACCTAGGTAGTCTACTAGATAGCACAGTCGCCAGAAGACCTCGTATAAAAGCCTATTCCCAGAATAACATCCCATTGGCGACTCAAGGAGACTTCTCGTATCGTAGGCGTAACTGTGCCATTAAACTCTTCAGAGGCTGGGCTTCAGTGCCATGCTAAGAAAATGCGACCCTGGATCTCGAATCCCTGTCCATCTTGATTGCATGGGGCGGTTCTGTATCTTGAATACCCCAGATTTAAAAGCCTGGTAAGATTGTCTGGCCCTGCAGCGTATAGAGTATAAAACAGTATCAAGTTCCTAATTCTGGTACGATTTATATAAAGCGAGGGGCATGGGGCTTTGCGAACTATTCCGGTTGTTGGACCAGTAGAAGCTGAACATTAGAAAACAAGCTTAGAGTGTAAGCTTAAAACCCAAATTAATTCAGGCTGCACGCCATTGTAATCTGATGAATGGACACGACAGGGACTGATAATCGTGATGGCTAGTGCATTTATTGATTGCAAGTATCCATTGCGACCCGAGGCCATTTGTTGATCGATGTTGACTATGGCATATGAGCGTCACGATGTCATGTTGAATGACATTCTGAGGAGATCCTACCTTCGTTTTGGTGTTGACTCGACCATACCCCAAGCAGTTCAATGTAATTTCGTTATGGTCCTGTATCTATTGCTCTGATTGCTAGGGACATGCCTCTCTGCAATATATGTGTGCACCTCACGCCTCCTATACAACATGCAGATCGGCCCTGCCTGTTGAAGTCGGGAACTCACGTAAGGTTTCTTACATAGGTAGGTACCTTGAGTTGCTCTTTACCATGGGAAAGCTCTTTATTCAAGCTGCCTCATCATATTCTCTTCATCACTGTCCTTCGTTTCCGCCCTCCCTCTGCTCTCCCCTAATCCGCATTATCCAGTATCACCCTTCACTAATAGCGTGTATCAACATGGCATCCAAAACATCAACAATCGACGACCCAGAACATCAGGGTGCCCGCACACCGAGCACAATACCATGGCTTACGTCCGTCTTTGGAGGTTCAAAACTCACAATTGGCCCACGAATCGAACCCCTCGCCGAGCACTTGAAACATCTCTCCGAAAGCAACAGCACCACAGCCGAAAGTCTCCTCAACAATCAGATCGCTTCTGAGAAGGGAAACCAGATCAAATACAGGACATGTTCTTGGCAAAAGACGGCAGGGCTGCTCTCCAGCGAGCACATCGTGCTCTCTATCATAACCTTTCCTTGGTCATACAGTCTGCTTGGCCTCGTGCCTGGCTTGATCTTGACTGTTGCCATTGCTGGTCTGGTACTATATACAAGTCTTGTCCTGTGGGAATTCTGTCTACGACATCCTGAGGTCAGAGATATTTCCGATGTTGGCCAGATTATATGGTGGAATCGTAGATGGGCTTGGTGGTGGACAGCAGTCATGTTCGCCCTCAACAACACCTTTATCCAAGCTCTGCACATCTCGGTAGGCACAATCTACCTCAACACCATGGATTCGGCCAGAGTCATCAACGGCTGCCCGACCGTTACATTTGCTGCGTTTATCACTTTGATTGGCTTTGTCTGGTCCCTCCCTCGCACCTTTCGCTTCACTTCCAAACTTGGCTTTGCCTCTGCCTTTTTTACCTTCATCTCGCTCATATTGGCAATGGTATTTGTTGGTATCCAAGGTAAACCTGTTGGCTATCCTGACAAGGGCGAACCCATCATCTCCATATGGATGCCGAGAAGCACTGCCCTTTCAAAGGGCATGATGGCTTTCATGAACGTGGGCTACACATTTATTGGTCAGACCACGATTCCTAGCTTCATAGCTGAGATGCGTGATCCAAGGTAGGCACCTCATCCAGCAATTAATGCCTCTGTAGCCACTGATCAAGGTGTACAGGGACTTTCCTAAAGCCTTGTGGGTTTGCACTATTGCTGAAATCATCTTAGCCAGCACCGTCGGCTCTGTCATCTACATTTACACGGGCCAACAATACATAGTCATGTGGGCATTTGGTGTTCTCACTAACAGATACAAAAAGATCTCATTTTCCTTCATGATCCCGACCATCATATTTGTCGGATGCCTCTACGCTAGTATCACAGGTCGATTCGTCATCAGACGCATCCTCAAAAATCCCAAACATATCGCCTCGCACACCATCAAGGGCTGGTTTTTGTGGGCATGCGTCTTGTTCATGACCTGGCTTACAGCATTCGTCGTCTCCCAGCTAGTTCCTTTCTTCCCTTCATGTAAGTGACCATTGTCGGTGACACTAATTCAAATTAATAACAACTTGTGCAGTACTATTAGTCATGTCATCACTGTTCAACTGTTGGTTCGGCTTCACCTTCTGGGCCATTGCCTACTTCCGCATGCGTAACGCAGATCTCAAGGTGGGAAGAAGACGAAATCCCCTTATGGACTGGCTGTTAGTGTCACTGAACTTTGTGATCATACTAATTGGTATGCTGCATCTCGTTTTGGGTACACATGTCAGTATGCAGGTGATCATTGATAAAATAAGGGATGGAACCGTGCCCAGAGTGTTTTCATGCAAGAGCAATGCCTTGTGAGCGAGGATGACTATTATTATGACAGGGTAGGTAGTCAGTTTTGTAAGTATCATTAACAGTCAGGAATACAATAGGGGTGTTGATGATTTTATATCATGGGATGTGGTGCACTTGAAGCTCCTTGGTTGGTATTTCTTACTAAAGTCAGGTAAGTCAGCTCCCTCATTGAGAGAGTGACGAGGCACTGCAGTTGTAGAGTTTGTTGGTGATACATTCACACACATACTTGGCATGACCTTGATACACGGAAGCTGTCAGAAAGGTCTCTCTTTGAACACAGTGGGTGCACTCAACCTTCAGCTCACAAACACAGAACAACGCGTGGAAAACAGCCAACCACACAGTCGGTAACCAATCAGATATGAGACCACCGAAGCTTTGTTCTAATAAGTGGAACAGTTGTCACCATCGCAAGAGTGAACTGCGCCTTTATGTCTGCCGATGTATTACGATGATATTGTACAATGCTGAACATGGGCACGTGCTACCTTGAAGAGCTTAAATCTAGGGCAAATATCATGAGATGAAGGGCGTTCTATCTCATCAACGGGCTTTGTGCATATAGCCAAGAGTGTTCAGGTTCCTATATTGATGATATAGTTAGAACCCGGTAATTACATCACATATTTTAAGCAAGGATAGAAGTTGTTTCACTGTTGGGATCTATACAGGAGAGAACAAAAGGCCTCTAGATTTTGTTAAGAATATTATAGTCGAGGTATGCGCATCGCATCCTGAGAAGACGGTGATGGGGTGTCGTGAAGCATTTCATAGTTTTATTCCTTCTTACTCAATTCTTTGAGTAGAACCCAGTGTGATTCAATACGAACAAACCCCAGTCTCTATCCGATATGGTAAGTTGCTAGGATCTGGGCTGTAGATTACCGAGTTTCGCCAAGCTCAGGGCCTGTGATTTGCTGAAGAAGCTGAACTGTTCACGAACAGCCACACCAAGCAACGGTTTCAATATAGGCCAGACTCGTGAACTACAACAGTGGATCATTTCTCTGTCATCATAGCAGCCGAGTCGTTCAGCTGGCAGACTGATGCCAAGCCATGCACACCCACGTCCTTCTACTGTACAGTGGTGTACACTCGTTAATAGCGCTCAACCTAACCAACAAGTGTCAGTGGTTTGGCATATTAACCGATTCGGATCTCAGTTCCGGCATTAAATAAATTCTCCTCCCCACCGCCCATCTATATACTTTCTCCTCTCTCAATCCGTACCATTATTGGCAATTATATTATCTTACGACCCGACCCCCAGCACCTAAGGCGAACTTAACGAGCTTGTTTGTGATCCGAGGTATTTTACCCATGACTTACAACGAGAAGAATGCAGAGGACAGCTGCTTAAAAAACCAGCACGAATCTATCGCCGTTGACCACTCGGCCGAAGGTGACCGTGGGGATCCCGAGAAGACGGCTCCGATCCCGGTCCCAGCTCCGGACCATGCAAGCCACGATGGAGCTGGAGTAAACTCGGGCGAAACCACTTCCACATCTGATGAATCGACTCTTGACTTCCCAGAAGGTGGAATTGAAGCATGGCTGGTAGTCTTTGGCTCCTTTTGTGGGATGTTCTCGGTGTTTGGTCTCATCAACACCTCCGCCGTTTTCGAGTCCTACTTTTCGCAGAACCAGTTACGTGACTACTCATCAAGTCAGATCGGCTGGATTTTCAGTCTTTATCTATTCGTCGTTTTTTTTGTAGGCATTCAGGTTGGGCCTATTTTTGATAAATATGGTCCTCGACTTATTGTCGCCTTGGGAGGTATACTCATCGCGACGAGTCTCCTAATTCTCAGTGTCTGTGAAGGTAAGTATCAATATATAACTATGAATTGACATATACTAATTGGTTTATAGAATTCTACCAAATCATCCTCTCATACTCTGTTGTCGGCGGCCTAGGAGGCGCTCTTCTCAATTCACCATGCTATGCATCGATTGCCCATTGGTTCAACCACAGACGTGGTCTTGCGACGGGCATTGCAATGACCGCAGGATCAATTGGAGGCATCATTTTTCCTATATTTCTACAGAAACTACTCCCCACCGTTGGCTTTGCATGGACGACCCGAATCCTCGGATTCATCCTTCTCGGCCTCACCGTCCCGGCCACTGTCTTTATGCGATCGCGGCTCCCTCGACATGACAAGGTGACTTCAGTCTGGCCAGAGTTGGGCATCTTCAAAAACCTGAAATTTACGTTCTCGGCCTGCGGGATCTTCTTTATGGAATGGGGACTCTTTGTGCCTTTGACGTATATCGTGTCTTATGCTGGGAGACACTCGGGCGACGCCAACAGCTCTTACACACTTATATCGATTCTCAACGCGGGTTCGTTGTTTGGGCGTTTTCTCCCTGGCCTTTTAGCCGACAAGATTGGACGCTTTAATGTCATGCTTCTCACGCTGGGGCTGTGCATTATATCGGCCTTTGGTCTATGGTTGCCAGCCGGCGACTCTGAGGTTATGATCATCGTATTTGCTGTTGTGTTTGGTTTCGCCAGTGGTAGTAACCTTGGCCTAACACCAGTATGCGTGGGTCAGCTCTGCGATCCTCGCGACTACGGACGATTCATCTCGACGGCTTTTATGGTGGCCAGTTTTGGGACACTCAGCAGCCTGCCCATCGCGGGTGCGATTCTCGAGGCCGGGAATAAGGGTGAGTCTGGCTGGACGGCTCTAATAGTATTTAATGGGCTGTCATATGTGCTGGCGCTCGCCTGTTTCCTCGCTGCTAGGGTGATGGCAGTTGGCTGGAACGTCAAGAGTGTCTACTGAGACGATGGATTGGGGAATATCGCGGATTCTTCCTTGGAGATGCACATGCGCAGTGAATGAACTGAAATGTCATGCGACGCACATGTCATCAATTGGATGAGAAAAAAGCGACATGGTTTGGATTGGTCCGGTGATCAAGTGTACCAGCCGATTTATGTTCTGCGGGACCGCTCTATCAACTGATTTTGTCAGAGAAGCTTCCTCGGAGGTGAAATAATTGTTAGCATTGTTCAGGCAACTTGCTGGATATTTCATGTCAATGCAGTAACAAGAATTGGGAATCGGAGGAGAATGATATCCAGGTTGGACAGATAGGGATAGGTGAGGAGGGCATTGGATTTATTCTCGGTGTAAGCCACGCACTCACTCATTCATTCATTGGATTAGGTAGATAGATAGAATTCACTCATTTTCAACAATTGATAATGAATGCAACATCGTCCATTCCCACCCCACGGGACAAGGTTCTCAATGTCCGCGATTTTAATCGACCCAAATTCAAAGTATGCATCTCCTCGCAACTATTGGACATACAAGTCCGATCAAGAGGGGCTCAGGTCCCCATCATGTCCAATGACGCACCTTCATTCCGTCTCGCCCTCACCGAGAACCCGCGATTAACCGACCCGTGTACCAAAACGCTCACCACCCACGCGCTCTTCTGAGTGGCTCTCGGGCTGTTTTACACCGGATCATCTACCTCCCGGCCCAGTTCCACTCGGTACAGTTCCTCCGAGACCACCCGTAGCGCAAGGTCAAGGCCCAACTGACCTGACCTGACTTTTTGAAAGGAAAGTGCGTGGTCCACCCGTTTTGGTTAGCCCGTTACATCCCGGCCACGGGATAATCTTGATACGAACCTCCCGAAAGCTCCTGTATCGACGTCGGTTTTTCCCTTTCACTCAATTCAAGTACCTAGGTATTCAGCAGTCTATTGCTTCTATCTTCAACCAGAAGCGACGTCGTCTCTCTCTCCTCTCCTCCCTTCTTTTCTCTGCTCCCACCCATCCATCCATCATGCAGTCCTTCGCCAGAGCCACCCGCGCCTCAGCGTTGCAAAACGTTGGCCGCCGCGCCTACTCTTCGTCGCAGTATGCCAAGACCATCAACAACCTACGCATCAACTCCGACACAAAGGTTATCTACCAGGGCTTCACTGGAAAGCAGGGAACGTGAGTTTGCGCAGCTTCGGAATTCTGCAGCCAATCTGTAAAGACTAACAAATGACGTAGTTTCCACGCTCAACAAGCTATCGAATACGGTACGGTCTTCACTGCCATGTCACGACATATACTACAATACATATAACAGAGCCGCCTTTGGAGTTGAGAGACTAACAACAGACACCAACAGGCACCAAGGTCGTCGGTGGAACAAACCCCAAGAAGGCTGGCCAGACTCACCTTGACCTCCCTGTCTTCAAGAACGTCTCAGAAGCCGTCAAGGCGACTGGCGCCACTGCTACTGGTCTCTTCGTCCCGTACGTCTAATCAAGTCACCTTGAGCGAAACGCCCTAACAATTTCTCAGCCCTCCTCTGGCCGCCGCCGGTATCGAGGAGGCTCTCGAGGCCGAGATCCCCCTCGTTGTCTGCATTACTGAGGGTATCCCCCAGCACGGTAGGTTTTTATAAGTCAGTCGACCATTTTGAAGGTTTCTAACAAATCGACCCACTTAGACATGGTTCGCATCACCGACATGCTCAAGAGCCAATCCAAGACTCGTCTCGTCGGCCCCAACTGCCCCGGTATCATCGCTCCCGAACAGTGCAAGATTGGTATCATGCCTGGCTTCATCCACAAGCGCGGTCGCATCGGTATCGTCTCTCGTTCCGGTACTCTGACCTACGAGGCCGTCAACCAGACCACCCAGGCCGGTCTTGGTCAGTCTCTCGTTGTTGGTATTGGCGGTGACCCCTTCTCCGGTACCAACTTCATCGACTGCCTCAAGGTCTTCACTGAGGACCCCGACACCGACGGTATCATCATGATTGGTGAGATTGGTGGTTCCGCTGAGGAGGACGCTGCCGAGTTCCTCAAGGAGGCCAACACCGTCAACGGTGGCAAGCCCGTTGTCAGCTTCATCGCTGGTATCTCTGCTCCTCCCGGTCGACGAATGGGTCACGCCGGTGCTATCGTGTCCGGTGGTAAGGGTGGTGCCGACACCAAGATCAAGGCCCTCGAGGACGCTGGTGTCATTGTCGAGCGCTCCCCCGCTGGTCTGGGCAAGGCTCTCTACAACGAGTTTGTCCGCCGCGATCTGCTATAATCTTATAACTAAGCTACATCTTCTATTTGGTTCCAACCTTGGGAGAGGCGAGATATGTGTGAGTTGAGGAGTAGAGCCCGGTTCGTATTGACCGAGAATGCGCTCATGGAGGGCTATTTACATCATATTGCATGATTTCTTTACACGTACCTGATAGAGCAAGGATGGTCTGGTTGGCGCGCAGTCTAGATTGTGGGAAGGCCTTTTGGTGTTATTCTCCCATGGGCGGGTGCGTGCATAACTCTCAGCACGCAATGCGCCAAACAATGTCACATTACACCATGAACTATCTAATGTTGAAAAGTGTTTTAAGTCATCTTGGATCATGGGATATCCAGCATGGGATGTGCACATGTGAACGATGTCGTAGATGTCTCAGAAATAGAATAAGCCTTGTCTCAAAACACGAAGTCAACCACTTCGCTACAGTTACTACTTCAACTGCGATATCAACTACTTGCACCATTGTACCAATGGCTCGAAACCCAGCTATAACTCAACGCATCCATCCCGTGGCCCAGTCTATGCGAAATAGCAGATAAAACAAACCCAACGCAGTCAAACTCCCCATGCCATGCTTGTTGTGTTTCCGAATTGCCATCCTCCTCTCAGATCTTCTTATGGTCGAAGATCAGTTTTCACCTAGTAGTCTGGCAACAACATCTCCCATGTAAGCCTCCTCCAATTCGTAGTCCCGGCCTCCATTCCGGTCGATACCAAAGAATACGAAAGCCTCGGTCACATTTTCAAGGGGGAAACCCATATTGACAAACCGATTGACAAGATTTGGGTGGTATCCAGAATAACTAGATCACAGGTTAGCCATGGTCCCCTCACCCAGGTGTCAGCAGCATACCGAGCGTTATCGTCTTTCAGGGGAACAGGAGCACCCTCTTTTTGGAATTTGCTGAGATCGACATCTTGTGGTGGTGCACCAGCGTACTTGACGGCCCAATCATGAGCCTTGAGTGCAAAACGTTCGGGATCCTCGAGCATCATCTTTGCGACTTCGGCGTCCTGCGGATCTTTGGGGTTTGGGAACTCGAGGAGCATTCGAAGGGAAAGAAGAGCGGTTTTGATGGTCTGGACGGGAGACCAGTTGGAGCTGAGTGTGTCCAGGCAAATAGCGCCCTAGAAAAATTGAGTTAGTATCTTTCAGCTTCCGTAGTTCTGCGTCAAGCATGTTTCCATCATTTGCTCCCATCCATAGGTCTGTTCTCATTCCGGATGCCAAGCGTCTCTATATTTCCTGCATTCTCCCCATATTTAAGACATAACCTACCGTCTGACTGCTGATATTGGGATGCCAAATCCTTGTATGGAATCTTATTGCTGGCGCCTTGAAAGGATACTGATCCGGAATCTTAATATCGACCTTGAAAGTACCTCCAGCGTACGGAGTATCGGGAGGTGCTGGGAACGTTCCTTGGAGATGGGTCATGTTGCCCTCGCTAACAAGATTCGCGCTCACGCCCGAGCTGTCATGGTCGGATTCGATATCCGCGAGTTCCTTGAGTATACGCCGATCCCGAGACATGGTGCAAAGTATGCAAGACGAAAGATGTCGATACAAGTTATTTCTGAAGGGTGAGAAATTCAGAATAGATGGAGAGATGTGAAGAGAACCAAGTTTGGAACAAGTTTGGGCAGTAAGGTAAGCCTTTGAAAAGCTGCAGGTCGTATGCAGATGCAAGAGGCGGGTTGTTGTATTTGATGGAAGGAGGGGTCCTGGATTTTTGTCAGGCCGTAGAACATGGAAGGCCGACGTCACTCCACTGAGACCGCTAAGAGTTAGCGCCCTGCGGGGGGTGTTACCACTTGGGTTGCAGCTATCCAATTCAAAAATAGAAGACCATCTTACAGAGTACCTAGGGATGGATGTATTCCCACATTTTCATCCGAGGTGTGGTTGGATAACCTTTTAATGTGTTGTCGTCTGTGGTTCGTCAAGAGGATTGAATTAAGTTAAAGCATTCACTACTAACCTACACATTATGTACAAATGTTTACTCTACATACTGTAGGAAACTTAGATCAAAACGCACTAGCTGAACGGGCATGCTTCAAGTAACCCCCTGTCACACCTAAGATGCCTCTGTTTCGCCCTGTCTGACTGTATGTAGGTATGTATGTGGCTTGCAACGAATATATTTTCAACCGTCTCACATGAGGATGTCTTCGGACAGTGAGCTTTGAGAAAGGGTTGAACAAGATTGCTTAGCTGCAGAATCAGACTTCTCAACGGCGCATTGAAACTGCCTTTACGAAGTATGGAGGGAGATCGGCCCAACAAGGTTCATGGTCTCTTTTCGTACGGTTCGCGGCTTGATGCCTCGTTCATAAATATGATGTTGGTGGGAAAATTGATAATTGATTCAGTCCAACAATTATTCAATAGACAGCTCATTTATCTCCGTTGCCAAAGGAGCTTGAGAAGTTAATTCCAATTGAACAAAATGATAGAGATGTTGTTGTCGGCCCCCACGTGACCGATCTAGCTCTAACACGTGACTAAGCTGGATGGAGGTGCTGTCGTGTTTCCCTGGCGCCTGGCGGTCGCTTTCATCATCACTAAGCTCTGGAGCCTCGACCTCAACCTCTCCTCCACACCAAATCAAATCCACCATCACACCTCACCTCGCTCAGAATAACTGCGACGGGATACCCAATTTATCAATATTCCATAATTTCTAGCTCCCAGAGCTAAACCTGTCGATATGGTATGTTTTCAGAGTTGCTTTTCTACTGCTGCTGCTACAGCTACTGACGTTACCTAGGGTCAAGGACAATCTGGTATGGGAGAAGGGGGACGTGATGATAAGGATAAGAAGGCAAGATACACAGTCCGAGCCTTGGAATGCTATTCTAACAACCTGATAGAAGGATAAGCCTAAGTACGAACCCCCGCCTCGACCCACCACACGAGTCGGTCGCAAGAAGAGAAAGGCTGGTGGCACAAGTGCAGCTCAGAAGCTCCCCGCCGTCTACCCTACCAGCCGATGCAAGCTCCGACTCTTGCGAATGCAGCGAATCCACGATCATCTCTTGCTCGAGGAGGAGTACGTCGAGAACCAGGAGCGTCTACGAAAGGCCAAGGCAGCCAAGGAGGGTCAGTCTGCTGGTACCGATGCCGACGTCGACCGGTTAGCAGACGAGCGTGGGCGTGTCGATGACATGCGAGGAAGCCCCATGGGTGTCGGAACCCTGGAGGAGTTGATTGACGACGACCATGCGATTGTCAGCAGCACAACTGGGCCTGAGTACTACGTCAGCATCATGAGCTTTGTTGACAAGGACCTTTTGGAGCCTGGTGCCAGTGTCCTCCTGCACCACAAGAGCGTCAGTATTGTTGGTGTTCTGACCGACGATGCCGACCCTATTGTCAGTGTCATGAAGCTCGACAAGGCACCTACTGAATCATACGCCGATATTGGTGGTTTGGAACAACAAATCCAGG
Source organism: Fusarium verrucosum (assembly GCA_013623715.1). Lineage (NCBI taxonomy): Eukaryota > Fungi > Ascomycota > Sordariomycetes > Hypocreales > Nectriaceae > Fusarium > Fusarium verrucosum. Next base: position 20,024 of record JABFFJ010000109.1, read on the forward strand.
AAGTCAGAGAATCAGTCGAGTTGCCACTTCTCCATCCCGAGCTGTACGAGGAGATGGGCATCAAGCCTCCCAAGGGTGTTATCCTCTATGGTGCTCCCGGTACTGGAAAGACACTGTTGGCCAAGGCCGTCGCCAACCAGACCTCTGCCACTTTCCTGCGTATCGTGGGTAGTGAACTTATCCAAAAGTATCTCGGTGATGGTCCACGACTGGTGCGACAGCTGTTCCAGGTATGTCCCGCTCTTCAATGGCTTTGATCATTACTAACATTGGCAGGTTGCTGGTGAAAATGCCCCTTCAATTGTTTTTATCGACGAGATCGATGCCATTGGTACGAAGCGATACGATTCAACATCGGGCGGTGAGCGAGAAGTTCAGCGAACCATGCTGGAACTTCTTAACCAACTGGACGGTTTCGACGATCGGGGCGACGTCAAGGTCATTATGGCCACCAACAAGATCGATACTCTAGACCCCGCTCTGATCCGACCTGGACGTATCGACCGAAAGATTCTCTTCGAGAACCCCGACCAGAACACCAAGCGCAAGATCTTTACTCTCCACACATCCAAGATGAACCTCAACGATGATGTCGATCTCGAGGAGTTCATCTCACAAAAGGACGACCTTTCGGGTGCCGACATCAAGGCCATCTGCTCTGAGGCTGGTCTGTTGGCCCTCCGAGAACGAAGAATGCGGGTGCAAATGGCGGACTTCCGATCAGCGCGTGAGAGAGTGCTCCGTACAAAGCAGGAGGGCGAGCCAGAGGGTCTGTATTTGTAAGGGACTTGTGCATGTGTGTTTGAGACAGAGATAGATGGGGTCTCGGGTCATTTAATGAGGAATAGAGGTTGAACAACAATCACCTTGAGCGCGGATGTCATGATAGGGAACAATGCTTAGGTTGGGCAATTTCCTTATGACTAACTAGGTGTAAAGCGTAGTGTTCCATGTTAACAGCGCAATACACAGCTTTGCCTATAATTCCCTGTCTCCCATCGATTCCATTACCTAGCCCGTTGCCTCAATCAGGGGGATAAAACCCAAACTCCAATCCTTGCCATAACCAGTACAATATTATCCGTACACATCCTGATACTCTCCATAACCCATACCCGGATCCCATATATCATGAGGGTCCCAATTATTACCAATACCAAGTTGCCAGGCGGTGCAAGCGTAAAACTAATTGCCGTTCTCCTTCTTCACAACTTCGCCGTTCTGCATGCCGACAGGTGAGTGGGTGTACAGCCATCGTGCAACCATGAAGCTTCCAACTGCCCAGCCCCAGATGAGAACGGCAATGGACGAGGTGACAAGCAGGGCAGGCACGAGAACAAGAAGGGCAACGCCGATCCAGAAGAGAGCAAAGACGATGGCAGAGCCGAGGGCGAATACAACAGTGGAGAGTGAGAAAGTGAGAAAGACCAGGAGAGGGAGGAAAGAGAGGAGGAGTTGTGACACAAGGAAAGACTGTTCTTGTTAGTGTATATGCTTCGTATGGTGGTTATAAGAGGGGTCGTACAAAGAGAATAGGCCGCGAGGAGGCGAAAGAAGCAGTATTGTCATAGGCCTTCTGTCGCGAATTGGGCGGGACGACACGATCAACGGAGCTACGCGCGTAGGCAATGAAACCAGAAGCGCTGTCGCGAGCAGTGTCGCTGTAAGAGTTGGTAGCGCTTGGAGCCATTGTGTGTGCGTGTGTGTAGCTGAGAATGAGATTGGGTGATGAGGGGATTGTGCAAAAGAGTAGAATAGTGGTTGGTTGATGGTTTATAGTGTTGGTGGTACAATTGTCATGGATGTGAGATGGGCTTTAGTTCTCTCGAGGGAGGAAGGTTACAGTTAGTTACGTCAAAGTCAGCGGCTCGATTGGATATGACGCGGGGGAATCACCTGGTGGTACGTATCTATTCCGGCAATTGGATTTGATCTGGAGATGATGGCCAATCAGGTAATACAGATATATCCCTTCTCAGTGTCTCTCTTGCCTTTTAACAGTTGTCTTGATATATAAAACAGTAGAATGTCGTGGAAATAATACTTTGGCCAAGTTGAGGAATTGGTGGCTCGAGGGAGTGGAAGGTGATGTAGAACTGGTCTTATACTGAGGTGCATAGAGGTAACGAAGGATTTCCTTTGATACTCAGTGCATTGACTTTTCAACATTCATACACATGTACCTATGTAGGTAATTCAAGATAGCGAGGCTCGCCAGTCTATTCTAAAGCCGTTTAACTCAATGCAAGATCACACTTAGAGCAGCGCGGCCTCTCAACACAGGATCGGGTTGATGCAAGGGACATACTTAGATATGCTTGGTCAAGGAGTTAACTCTCTGAATGCCATCGCCAGTGAAACAAACCTCCACGATCTTCATAATATGTTTCCAGCTGGTCTCAATTTCTATGTCTTTGACAAGATCATTTTGGATCACCGATATGTATTACAGAAGGCCTCATTCCAACAATCGAAGTGTCTAATCGTGAGTATGTAGTTGCAATAACATGGATGCCTTGTCTTTAGGTCTCAATCTCGACAGCAATATTCACGGTGGACCCAAGCCCAAGGGATATTTCTTTTACTGGAATTCTATGCCGGCACCTGGAGGATTGCGTGTCACATCTTGGGCCATAGAAAATAGAAATGGCATTGCAGTTTGTTGGTCATTTGGGCAGAGCCTAAAAGTCTAACTTACATAGCTGCCTCATCATCCGTTGTGGTTCGATTTCAAAGATTTGCCTGATGCCCAAGATGGCAGACACCAGTCAGGACCAGTGAAGCTATTCTGTGGCTTGAACTTTTTCAAAAAGAAAATGAAAAGGAAAAAATGACTTTATATAGTATTTGTTTGACCTGGGATCCGATGTCTAATAACATGAGCTAGGGGCCGTGTAGGTCCCAAGCTATCCATCCATTCACCAAAGTAATGATAGCCACGGCGCACGCATTTGCAAAATACCCATATCTCTAGTGAGAGAATCATGATCCTTACAGTTGGTGTTTTGCTTTCCGGCTCTCGCGGGATCGTCATTCGCTCTCGCTTCGCTCTTCGTGCGGCGATGCTGCGCCACAGTCCACGCACCTCGCATCCATCCATCTTCACTAGGCGGCCACGTTTACTGCGCCAAGAGGCAATGTTAATGGATGCTTTGGTTGTAAGTGATTGCGTAGGCTTAAGAGAGTGCGAGATGGATGACATTGGGATAATACACTGAGGGACGGCATATAAGGATGAGAGTTGCTGGCTGAATATCCATCAGAATATCACAACGAGTTTATAACAGTGCTTCCTATTTACATCAAGTATATTGATATATTCAACTCTGAACTCACAATGGCCATCTTCTCCACCTCCAACAAATCCATCGAGGATATCGATCCTGTAAAGCAAGCCGGTCAACCTCCCTCCTACAGCATTCAGCCCGACAACACAGAATATCCCCAACCTGAACAGCAACAAACAGATCGAAATGTATCTCGTCCGAACAAGCCAACTGCCGGTGAACGCTTCCACAAGATCAGCTCCAAGGCCGGTGCACCGTTGAACAAAGCAGCTCACTTGTTCGGTGCTGAGGGATGGTGGCCTTCTACTATGGATAAGGAGTGCAGCAAGGCTGCTCGTATTCTTCACTCTTTCACTAGTAAGTTCAGTTATACAAGTACCCAATAACCATACTGACTTGCTTCTTAGACCTCAACACATCCACCGAGAAAGGCCCTCTTCACCCAACCGGTCTTACACGCAAATCCATGGTCAAGATCCCCCCTTCCGTCCTTCGCAGCGCCGCCGGTCTCGCCATCTTCAACGTAATCCGTGCCGGAGCCGGTCATGGCTCTCTCTCCGGCGGTTCCGGCGTGGTCATCGCCCGTCGTGCAGATGGTACTTGGTCCCCTCCCTCTTCCTTTATCGTAAGCTCGCTCGGTGCAGGCTTCGTCTTTGGTCTTGATGTTTACGACTGCGTCTGTGTCCTCAACACCCCTGAACAAGTCGCCGCCTTCACCAAGCCACGTCTGTCATTCGGCGCAGAAGGTTCCGTCGCACTTGGCCCTGTTGGAACGGGCGGTAGTGTTGAGGCTGCGCTGAGCAAGACTGTTCGACCGGTCTGGAGCTACATGAAGAGTCGTGGTCTGTGGGTGGGTATTCAGATCGACGGTACCATCGCTGTGACTCGGGGAGATGCCAATTCCACTTTCTACAATGAGCGTGGCATCACGGCGCAGAAGATCCTGCGCGGCGATGTGGCGTGGCCTATGGCTGGTAAGCCTCTGTTTGAGGTTCTTCAGGCTCTCGAGGGTCGAACCGACTACGATCGGACTGTAGTAAAAGAAGTTGGTCAAGCTCCTACCCCTGGTGATACCGTTTTGTCTGATATTCAGGGGAGATATACCGATGAGCGTGAGATTGATGGCTCGGAGAAGCAGGAGATGAGCACTGATGAGCCCCAGGTTCAGGGGACTCGGGAGCTGCCAGTGCAGGAGGCTGATTCTCGAGACACTAAGGAAGAGCTTCCTGGCTATGAAGATGTGAAGAAGGATGATGAGGAAAAGACTCCAGATGACGAGAAGGCTAGGCTGGCTGCATCAGGATATTGATCTTGAAAGGTTTGATGCTCATTTCTTGTTATAATATGGAGTTGGGGCTATACTTGATAATAGTTTGATCTGGGACAGTATGTATATCATAGATAATCGATCATTTATATCCACATATGCATAATCTTTGAGGAGAGTTTCGACGCGGGTGATTATAGATGAGCAAAATAGTAATCCGGCTCCTCGTTGCAGTTAATATGGTCGTTAGAGATCAGTGGGCAAACAGATATTATTCAACGTGCCACTGGATTATAAACCGATATGCAAAGCTATGCCAACAGTCAACTCCATGCCAACTATGAATGCTTCAGTATTCAAATTCATGTCTCTTCATTACACAGCCTCATCCCCCACCGGCCCCCTTCGCTTCCTCCTAGTATTCGCATCCAGGTTCTCTATCTCCTGGGCGCCACTTCGAAGCGTAGACTCGGTGCTAATACCGGGGGCGCTCGAGCTTTCAGGCAACCTAACCTTCTTGCCTCCCCAGCCAGCAGCCATAGACAACGTCTGAGCTGCATAGTCCAGATCCCCGTCGTATCCATATCGAAAAGACTCCGTCTCTTGAAGCGGGAGGTGGTTGAAGCGCCAGTCCCAGACAGCAGCGTAGGTGGAGCGATAAGATGCAAATGACATGATTGTGCCGATAAAACCACCACCTAGAATGTCGTACCAATTGTGTGCAGCGTCGATAGTGAGTGATCCAGCGATTAGAACTGCTGCTAGGAGAGGGAGGAATGTGAGGAAGAGTTTCCAGAAGGCGGGCTTGTGGTCTGCCCAGACCTTTAGTTTGGCGTTGAGCCACAGGAAGAGAAAGCCAAACCCGGCGAAAGCAGCAGTTGTGTGTCCACTTGGGAATGAAGTAATGGCGTTTTGGATCCTCGAGGCATCAGGCTGGGTGCAGATCTCTGTCGTGTACATGATCTGGTAGAAACCAACTCCATTCAGACCAGTCTTGTTGTGTGTTTTGGCGAGCGAGATGTCGGGCATACAAACATCAAGGAAGTAAGGTCTGAAACCACCGACGAGTTGTTTGAGAGTGACCTGGAAGAGAGACGCCAGAATAACTGACCAATTTGTTCCAAGAATGGCATTGCTTGCATCCCAGGCTGACTTGATACGGAACTGGGCGACGAGGTAGGTAATAATAGGTATAGCGATGGATATTAGGCCTGATAACCACGACGGAAGAATCCAACCGCGATCGGGATACGCCCATTGAGGGTAGACAATGTCTCCGGAGGTCGCATCGAAAGTAATGGGAAATGTTCGAGTGATGATGACCGGAGAGTGGTAAATCTAGGACAATTAGTATGACAATCACAAACACGGGACAAAACGTACACCAAAGGAAACGGCGCCAACAACGGCCATGCAAATAAGATCACGCCAATTCACTAGAAACCATTGTCGCAAGAATGTCTTGAACTTGTCTTTCTTGGACTCGGACGTCGTGGTCACTGCCGGATTTATGCGTGGAAGAAGAGGCATGATGGCCTCAGGAAAACGACACCGCCTCTACCAAAGGAAGATGATTAGAATTATGATGTTCGTAAGTCGAGAAGAAGAGTGTGAGGAGGAGAGGAGAAGATAAAGGTAAGATAGAGGCTTGTGGTCGCGTGCCAGCTCTCAGATATCTGACGTCATTGGACGCATAAGCGATCGGGATCGTAAACTATAAGATAACTACGACCTACTAACCTTACATATATCACTAACTGATCTACCAACCATCACAAGATATTCAAGTCTAGATATGCAGGCTGCATCCAGTTAGTCTTGCAAGACACCTCAAACACAGAGCGAATGAAACTTCATGTTATGATCATTAAGATTCTATAATCTATCAAGGTATAATCAACGCTATCATATGCCATGCCAAATATAACAAACACCGCTATGCAAATTATTCATTAACACCACATGCATCTTCACTTCTTCAACATTCCAGGCCCCTTGATTTCGCTCGCGCGACTTCGAACCCGAGGATCGTACTTGACCGTCTTGTCACCAATTCTACCATCCTCATTTGTCGTTGAGCCACGCACACAAGGCTCGTCATTCCATGCAACACCTCTCGCCCGTCTCCACACCTCAATAGGAGAAAACAACATGCGCTGTGTATAGAACAGACGACAGTTGGCAGCCTCGTATCTGAAGTGCACCGGATATCCGTCAAGATCGTCCTCCGTGTAGCCGTTCAGCGAGTTGACACTGCCAACACCATCCACGGTAAGGGGGAGAAGAGGAGGGTTCTTGGCGCTGGGGAGTGAAGAGGATGCGTCATTGAGGACTGCGAGTGTTTCCTTGTCGTTTGGTGCGTTGTCGCGGACTTCGGCGATTCCGGAAACAATGTCGGAGTTGTAGTTGAGCAGTGTGCCCTTGACACCGCCCATGGCTTGCATAGCTTGGTTGAGAGGACGGCCACCCAGAGCAAGCGTTCGGATACCGTGGTTTCGGGTGAGGAGACCTGTCAGGATACCACAGGCAGAAGCGCAGACGCCGTCGGTGACGATAAGGATGTTCTCGGGCTTCCAAGGCGCTTCCTTGACCAAATACTCCATCTTAGGACCAAAACCATTGAGATAAGCAGGAGGGTCCTCATTCCAGGGGGCATTCTTGTCTGTCTGGAAGGCCGCAGTCACGTTCTGACCCTTGACAGTGTATGGACCATAGAAGGCCTTACCTGTCTCAAGGTGCTTGTTATTAGAGCCGATAGGGTAATACTTAGTCCCTGAGACAAAGGATTCGACAAGCTTATCATAGTCGACCGCGGCGGTTGCTTCGAGAGCAGCGTTGGCACGATATCGATCCCAGCCGGTGAACTTTCCTTCGGGGAACAGAAGACGGTAGATGGCGTGGGCCAGAACGACTGAACCACCGCCGTTGTTTGATAGATCGATGATGAGCTTATCACGACCAGCTGCCTTGGCCTGCTTGATGAGCTTAAGCATAAGAGATTCTCCCTCGAGAATGAAATTGGTGAAACTGAATTCAGTCTTGGGGTCGTTGATATCAACTCCAACGGGCAGGAAGCTCAGGATGGAGAGAACAGCAGTGTCTTCATAGTCCTTGCCGCTGAGGAAGTATGCAGAGACTGCATTATCAGTTTGCTTGAGGAGAGGCGTGGGGTATCCGGGAAGATACTTGGTCTCGCTCTCTGTGCTTGAACGGCGCTCGTTGGCAGAAGGCTTGTCGGAGGTCGTGTTGACGGGAGTGACCTCGACGTACTGGTGGAAATCCTCTCCAGACTCAATACCCGACAGGTCGACTGTAGCAGGGATGGTGATCTGGTTCACAACCTCCAGCTTGCTGCCGTTGAAGAACTCGATGGTGTACGTATCTGGAATCTCAAACTGAGAGTAGAGCGTGCTGCCAGTCGCACCAGTAGCGAGACGAGGAATAGAGGTAAAGAGACCATTGTACTGAGCGTCAGGGTCCTGCGCGCTAGCCATCGTGAACGCAGCGTCGTCCTCGAGCCATTTGGCAATAGGGGTGCCGTCGATGCTCTTGACGGCCGAGGGGTTGTAATCGAGCTCGCCACGGTTACCACAGGCAGTATCGATGGCATGGAAGATGCGAGGTAAATGAATACCGTTGCCCGAGAGGGATTCCAACTCCAATCCTGGTCGGGCGTATATGAAGGCATTGAGGAGAGCAGAGGGGTAGTCGAAGTGGCCATCGTTGGCGGCGGCGTACTGTCCATTGTGAGTACAACATCATGTAAAGGATTTGGAAATACTTACAAGGCTTTGCAGATCCTTCATGACTTCATACTGAGTCTTGTACTTGTTCTTCTCCAAATTGCTTCGGATAGTATCGATGCCACCGAGAACATCCACACCAGGAAACAAGTACTCTTTCGGGGGATCAGCGAGAAACTCAAGTGTACTTTGGAAGCTGATCAAAGGCTCTAGGTAATCAAGCAACTCCAGATCACGCTTCTTATCCAAAGGAACCGACTTGAGACAAGCAATGGCAACAGACGGAGGAATAGCCAGAGTAACAGACTTTCCCTTCTCAGAGTCCGCCTCCTCATAGGCCTGACTTATAAACTTGCAGGGATTGCTCTTCGCGCCAGAAAGATCGCGGGATGAAATAAAGGCAGGTTGATGTCTCGCATGGTGCATAATCTGTCTCGGCTCAAGAGCAGCAGAGCTGACCCCAGCGAGGGCCAGCAGAATAGATGGAATCATGATAAGGATATGATGGATGAGTGATAGGGCTGGAAGGGCTCTACTTGTGAGCACCTTCCTGCCCTTATATGCAGTCTCTTCTTTAGAACTAACATGCCCAAGTCCTTGGAGTTGAACCAAGAGGCTGTGGCTGGGTGGAACTTGGGTAGCTAGCTCATTACCTTAGTGCTGAGGGTGTTGCTTATACTGGCGGTTTCATGGGCTGTGCTTACATCTAACCCTGCGTACCCGCCAGCTTGCAATTCCTTCTCGCGTCAAATCGACAGGTTTTCGTTTATCCCCCCAGACATTATAGCAAATGAGAACTGAGAAAAAAGTCCTTCTGGCGATGATCCCTCCTCAAAAGAGTCGCATGTTTCGAAAGGATCGCGAATCCTACTGTTGAGGTTTGCTTCATTGGAGTCCCGCTAATCTGCCTAACCGCTCAATAGTGTGCTTTTTATAACCCGCCACGAGGCATCTTTCTCACTGAGCTATTCAGCTGCGTGACACAAATGTCTGGTCCTCAGCTTTTTGGCGTACTGCGCCACTGGTTTTTTTTTCATCTCAAGTCCTAGGCCAGAGGAGGTCTGTGGTAATCCTCGTCAATAGCAGCATCGACTCTATGTCTGATTGGGCCGGCCACCATTCACGATTTTGGAAGTGCTGATTTTGTGTTGCGGAGTTTGGGAGTTGGATTTTCGTTTAATTCTCAGCATCTCTTCTATTTCTAGCGTGTAAGAGCTGAAAATATGGCGTTGGGGGATGATCAAGCCACGGCAAGGCGCAGATTGTCTTGTGCTCATAATTACACCACAACCCTTGAACTTTTGTTAACTCGGAAGCTAGTAGGGGTGGTGAGGGGCTAATCTGACCAATTAGAGGTCTAGAATTTCCACAAGAGTAAGGAATAATACAGCTAAAAGAGCCTCCCGTCAGCCATAAATTGCTAGCTAACCAGTGGCATTTCTAGGAAATGGTTAAACTGGGGATAACAGGGATTAGAAGCTGACTAACAAAAGTTCAGGGGTTGTGGTGTAGAGAGAATGTTTTCTGGACCGAGGTGAGGCTTGTTATTGTTGACCTCCGGGTTATCATTTACCTCGTGAGTGAGTATCTCTTCAACCAGCTCCATCGCTGCGCCGCACAACTTGTCTATAATTCCCGCCCAAGCTTCAAATGCGGGCATATTTATCGCACCTAGAGGCCCCCGTTCGAATCCTTTGCTTGGCGGCCTTTAATTTCCATCCTACGGTGAGAGAATTAAGTGCTTGTAGTTGAATGATACATCAGGCAAAACGAGCAGAGACTTTGGGCCCCCACGTATAGATTCGTCAGTGAGTTTGTGTTATGTTGGCGATCGTGAGATTTGAACGAGATATGTCAAGCTGTTGGTTCATTCACGTGCAAACTTAAATGGGTTACATACGCGCGGGACTAACGGCGGTCCGCTTCTATCCGGCAAATCACAGGGCTACTTTAAAAATAGCAAATACACTAGCACATATACAATGAGAATAAGAGAATGAAATGTCCAGGTAAAAGATAGAAGCAAAGGAAAATGGAGCAAAAATAGAATACATAAGAAGAGGAAAATAAGAACTAAAGAATGAAGAGGAGTAGAAAGAAGAAAAGAAAAGTGGTGGTTCCTCATTGATTAAGCTGATATAAAGTCGTTCGTTATGTCAGAAGTAAACGGCCGAGTCTTGGGGCGGTTGTTAACTGCCCAACAGCCTATTACTGTGTCAGGTTACACGACAATGAACGCAGCGCTGAACTTGAATAGGGATGTCGAATATAGAAAAACAGCTGGAAGATAGATATTAAGAAACGCAGCCCATCAGTTTCACAATGTTGTGTACCTTGCAGTACTAACAAGGAAAATGCTTCCCGAGGAGGTGGCCAGAGCCAACGGACTTCAAGTCAGACATTACGAAATGCAACCCCCAAACCTAAACTTTCAAGTAATCCATCTATGGGTAGCGGCTAGTGGACATATAAACGGAGTGGCCCCCGAAGAACGAACGCTCCAGAGCGGATGTCAGACCTCCCGAGACCCAGCACCTTGGCACCGCCTAAAAAGACATTGCTAAGAGAAGTCGGTGACAGGGCTTGAACAACAAAACTCTCATGCTTGATAAAATAATCATTTATTCACAGTGGCATGGTTCTCATCCCGACGGACTACATCTACTGTCCAGAACAAACAACGACAATGGTTCAATCATGGTGAGTCGGCAAGACCTGAAGCGTGCCTGGCTTGAAGCAACGAAGGGCACTCTAAACTGGAACATTATCAAGGAATTACAAGGCTTGCAGTGCGGTTGCAACTTAGGAACGAACAAGTACCTATCCAACCCAAGTTCTGCTGCTGGTATTCTTGTACGCATCATCACTTAACAGCAGGCATCCGTTACAACTCAAACATATTCACACCATAATACCCTCGAGATAAGAACAAGGATTGGGTATTCTATTACATTATAGTATAATCTTCACCTAGACACTTCACAGAATGTTGGCATAGCAATCGCCCAAGATGGCATTAGACATCTATCTCGTTCTAATCACAAGCCATGCAACACCAGCGATGCTAGATACACAAAAAGGGGTAAACACAACTAGTAAAAATCGCACGTTCTTAAAAAGCCACCGCAAGAAACTTTAATCATACCAAGATCGGTCCATCCAAGGAATCCCCTTTTACAGAAGAACCATACCGGCACCGACAACACCGGCGACGGCCATGTAGGCGCCGACAGCATAGTCACCGAGGGTGAAGAGACGGCCGATGGAGGCAGCCTGGAGACCGAAGCTGTCCTCGTCATCAGAGCCACCGGTGGAGGAGGCGCCGACAGCGGCGGTAGCAGTGGCGACCTCCTCGTTGATCTTGCTGGCGGAAGCGAGAGCGTCCTTGCAAGAGTCCTGGCTCTGGGGCTTCTGGGTGGTGGCCTTGCCCTTGAAGTCGCAGGCGTCGGCCTTGCTGCCCTGGCTCTGGTAGTAGGCGTCAAGAACGTAAGCGAGCTTGGCGTCGGAGTCGCACATGCTGTAAGCACCGTAGATACCGGCAGTGGCGTTGGCGTTGACGGCAGAGCAGATCTTCTTGTCAGCACCGCAGATGAAGCCAAAGAGCTCGCCGTAGTCCTTGGACTTGAGGTTATCAGCTCCAACACATGTTCGGCTCTTGACCATGCACTCGCAGAGGCTGGAGTCGGGAGTGGGAGGGAGAACGCTGTTGGCGCGCCAGTTCTTGGACTGCTCGGGGCAAGTGGCAGCCTTGCCAGAGGGCTTGTAGGAGGACTCCTCAACACCAACGGGGTGGGCCTCGGTGGCCTTCTTCTTGAGAGCGGCAAAGTCCTTCTGCTTGACAGCGTCGCCGTTCTTGCTGACCTTGACGAGACCGTAGTCGTTGGCCTCCTGGAAGTACATGTAGACAATACCACCGCTGAAAACATCGGTCATGGTCTTCTCCTCGTACAGAGCAGTAGTCTCGTCGAAGATACGGTTAGCAGCACCACCGGGCTCGTTGCAGCCGTACTCAGCGAAGAAGACGGGGACAGAGTAGTCCTTGAAGAACTTGGCCTGGTCAGCGTAACCAGAGTCCTTCATGCTGCTCTTACCGCACCAGGAGTAGATGTTGTAACCCCAGTAGTCGATGCGGGAGTCGTCGCTACCACAGTTGAAGTAGTCGGCAATTTGCACACGGATATCGACGTCGTCGTTGGAGGCGTAACCGACACCCATCCAGCGCTTGACCTTGCTCTTGATGTGCTTCTTGGTGTCACGGACGGCGGCCTTGACGAAAGCGGAGGCGTCGGTGTTGGAGACGTTGTTGGAGACCTCGTTACCGGCAAAGAAGCCGACGACGTTGTCGTACTTGGCCATCTCGTCAACGACGGCAATGTAGCGGTTGTACAGATCAATGTCCCACTTAGGCTCGTCTCGGTTGATGGAGAGGCTGGGCTCGGAAAGATCAGAAATGACGTAGATGCCAGCATCGTCGAGCAGCTTCATGCAAGCCGAGTGGTCGGCCTTGGGGTTGATGGCGTATGTTCGGATGATGTTGGTGCCGAGCTCCTTGAGGAGAGGAATATCACGCTTGCAGGCCTTCTCATCGGCAAGAGGGTCGATGTACTTGCTCGTCTTGTCGCTGGTCTCACCGGCGGCAGCAGTGTCCTGTTGGTAGGCGACACCCTTCATGAAGAACTGGGTTCCGTTGGAGTAGAAGAGCTTGGTACCCTGCGCGAGGTCAACATCCATCCCTTTGTTCCTCCTCCCTTGGAGGAGCGGCCACGTACCTTCATGGTGATGGGCTCCAGCTTGGCGCTGGCAGCGGTAGCCGCCGCAGCGACAATGGCAGCGGAAAACTTCATTGCGTTTTGTTGTATCAAACGGCAAAAAGAACTAGAGTAATGAGTGACTAGAATCAGGCGATAAAACCCCTTTTTCCTTCAGTTCGCGACGTGTCGGCCGGAAGAGAGGCAGTTGAATCGAGACAGGAGCGTTTGTAAATGAGTGTCGGGAAAAGTTAAAGGCCGGTCTCCAGGTAACGAGAACCGACAAGAAAAAACGACGATGAAGAATTAAAGGTTGAAGGTTTGATGAAGGGAGAGAAAGTCGAAAGTTGAGAAATAGGGCGATATGAAAGTAAAATGGAAAATGGAATGCATGAGGGTGGCTCCTAGCCACTAGCATTAGCGAACGACCTACGTATGCCACTAACGGGACCTACCACCCAGGGGCCCCTCTCCCCTGAAGTTCAATTCCAAGCCGCTAATTGTCCTGGCAAGGGGTTGGCAGCGGTTACGTTGTAGTGGATGAGCACCCGGCACTGGGTGGAGCTGTCGTGGACTGGACGGATATGGGGTGGAGATTGTCCCCTATTCAGTACAGTGCAATTTCGTGAGACACTAACGCACAATGCAACAGACAAGGCCAAGCTTTTGCTAGGTCACGGTAGAACGAACTACGGTGTGCATTAACACAAGGCACTATCCCACCGTCAGTCACGAAGATGAGATTGGATCCCTCTTGACAAACCCCTGATTGGCCACGGATGGCGCCGGACAGGTCCCAAACAAGCTTTAATCTCTGGGCTGCGCCTCACAATCAACAGGGGCCTTTGTTCCGTGGTTGGTCGATTCGTCAATACTCGGGGGGATCTGCTTGTTTTCGGGGACCAGCCGCCAAAACATCAGGGGTCTCAGCTGGGTTTGGCAAGTGATGGCTATGCTCGATAGCTCGCTCTATTTCGCCTTCTAGACTCATACGACGTTGACTGACTCTTGGGAAATTGTCTCGAATCGCTTCCGGCGGACCTTGTTCGACTGCAGCAGACCGCATTCACTTGGCAGGGTGAATACGGAGGTCTAATGTCGTGATAGTACTAAATGCCTATGTCTTGTCCTCTTGGCTCATATGAATTTCCAGCGATCTCATTTAGAATGGAATAAAAATACTTGGATTGTTGCATCTAACTATCATCTAGTACCTGACTCAGTCCGTCCCCGAGCAAAACGCTTACGCGTGTTCGTGTTGTATGCATTGCCCTCACTGCCCTCCCAGGATCTCGCTCGGCCCGGTTGATTTCTTTGTCTCGAATCGTTGTCCATCAAATCCTTACATACCTACATACGTACTGTACTGTGGCGCGTGTCATTCCCATCAGACACTGTATCTCTCACTCCTGTTTGCTGGTTGGTTCCTCCACCTGTCGTACTCTGAAACCAATGCAAAGCAGATGAGCAGCACATCCATGGAGCCCGTATCATCCCTGCCCCAGTTTGCAATTCTGGCATGAGCTTGGTTGACCACGGATATTTTTGGTCGATTCTTTGTTGTTTCTCCTTGATCAGCAGCGCTGGGACCTGTCTATCATCATCATATATAGTGGTTCAGACGACGGCAAATCGGCAAATCGAAGCTTGATGCTGTTGATGAATATCAAGAGTGGAGTGGTTGAGTTGCAGCCTCGCTTCTGGATCATCTATTCCATTCCATTCTCGTATATGCGTCGTCATCGTCCTCGTCGTTCATCGTCCTCGAATCTTGTAATATACGCTACCAACGCCATACAGGACTCGACCCCAGGCGTCGTGGGTTTTTTGCAATAGTCCATGCCGTTGTTCCGGCCGGTCTGCCGAAGTGCGGTGATAGTGGCCGTTGTGATAAACGAGTTCTCCAGATGCCATTATGCCGTTTCTCGTGTTGTTACGTATTTGATTTGATTATGTGTGATATTTGATACGTTGTTGTTTGGATTGTTCTCTGCATACTCCAGACCTCACGCTCTTAAATACATTACCCAAACGGTAGACAAGGCTGATGGATGTCAACCTTTGGAGGCGCATACCGGACTAATGACTCTAATTGCACTTGACCTGCTCAATTCTTCCATCACTTGCCATTAATAATGAACGGGCCGTCTGCACTTGACCTCTAATGTGTGTCAAAAGGTCCAGCGTCGCTGAAAGGGTCCACCACAGGCCGATCATGCGACTGTAATCGCCATCTTGGTAGGCTACAGGGTGGCAAAAGCACCATTTGAGGGCGAGTCTCTTTCATTCTTGCGTCACGGCTATGAAATATCAGCCTTGGCTAATGGCTTGGCATCGGAGCCTTGTGAAGATCTTTCTCGATATAATAAAGTGTTTTTGTGGTGGTTGTCTGTTTTGCTTGTTTGAAGAACCAACTTGGTTTGCTTGCAGCTCAAATGGTCATGTCTTACAGAGCGAAGATGTTAATACTCAGCCAAAAAGAGAGTCGAGTAACTCATCATTGAAAGAACGAAGGGAAACATTCTTCACGGAACATGTAACAGAAAAACTCTATACATTTAGCATATGTGTAAGGTTCATAAGACTCACTTTCAAGCTCAGCCTCGATAGTAATTGGAATGACTCTACTCACACGAGCCTTGGCATCACTGGATCGCCGCAGCGGTCATCAACACAGTCATCTCTTGGCTTACGGCCTCTGACAGACGCACTATCGTTAATTGCCATATAAAGCCATTACTATTACTCAAAACACTTGATCATAATCTGGTGCGCCTAATGTCTTGAACCGTATAGGGTCAGGTCAGGTGGATGAGAAGGCTGAGGTTTCCAGTCGCACATAATGGCACAAGCACACCACTCCTTAGCTGACTTGTGATTGAATAGTGTTTAGTCAAACGTTTGTGCTGTTGAACGTGAAACAAGATACTTACTCATGAGACGTTGTTCCGGCCGGGCTGGGTCAAGTGTCATCAATAAGCTGAAACTAGGTACTTAGAAACCCATCCAGCAGACGGTCATTCTTCATGGGCTATCACAAGTACTCAACAAAAATAGCCCTCTAACGCAGCATATTCCATAGTAATTGTTACTAGACATGGTTCTTCAGGATGTCACCATTTCTCTCATCGAGCTTCTATATGATGATCATATTGTACCCTCTTAGCATTTGTATAGCAGTCTCATAAATTCCTGAGAGGCTGCGTTTCTCGGTAGAATATCGCTGAATAACACGACCGAATTCAAATGCCCCCATAGTATAACCCGATAGGCACGAATGCCGTGGCACATTTCACCAGTCAAAAGCAAATCACATGTGTCGTGATACTCACAAACGAAGTGTTTCGGGATACCGGGAGTTGCTCTTGTTTCCCACTTATTCGGGCGCAGGCACTCGACGAAGCTATATTCAAACTCAAGCGCAATCAAACTTACCTGTACACCAATGACAGAAGAAACTATCATATTTTTCTAATCAACGTTTCTAATATAAGATCAGTCTCAAAGAAATGTTCATGCCAAGACTTTCTCCACGTCCCAGCATTGCACAGACACACAAGTGAGTGTAGTCATGTGGTCTGCCGCGTTCCGAGGACCAGGGACGCAGGTGTAAAAGCTCCGGTGCTCCATTGTAGATCTCGAGATAAGCTGTAGAGTGTAGATACACGACGCTTGGTGTGGATGTCTGATAGGATCGCAGTCACACCACAACATGTCACTGCAACTGTCGAATACAGTACCGACAGGCCCAAGACGATTAAAGGCTTCTATTCCTTCCGTAGAAGCTTTTAGGGTTACAGTACCTATCTCGGTGCATCCTGTTGCGTGCTCATGTTCCTACAGCTTGGATCTCGATGTACATGGAGTAACTTCCCCCATGGAACTTTCCAACCCTTTCGCCTAAGCCCTATTGACCTCATTGCATCGAACGGTCCTTGTTCTCTATTCCTTTTGCTTGTTTTCCCTGGCGAAGCCCTCGTGCTAGGACTTTCATGATGTAATTCGGCGTCATGTCTTAGGCACAAAGGCGTTAGTTTGGAGTAACCACCATGATGTCATGGAGCCTCCGAAGTCTAGTATATCACTGAGCTGAAGAAGCTCCCAAATGACAACTGCTTCAAGTATTCTGTCTTTATTTCAGTAATCCAAACATCAAGAACATCAATTCCTTCTCCAACAACAACATCATGTCTCACAACCCCTCTCACGGTCAAAAGGTGAGCTTCAACAATTGTCTTCAGTTGCTTGATAGAGACTGACAGAATCCAGGTCGATCTTGGCCAGAACGCCCCCATCAAGCACGAAGGTGCCGGCGAGGTTCTCTCCGAGTCTCTTGCAAAAGAGTCCATCAAGGAGGGCGGCGAGTTCTCCCATAATAAGGGTATCCACGGCGAGAACCAGCCCCCTTCTGGACACGAAAGCTCCAGCGCTGGTCGTCACAGCAAGTCTGAGAAGACTGGCACTAGCCATAGCACTGAAAAGTCCTCCGAATCCAAGGCCAGCGCTGGCCATTCTACCAAGAAATCTTCTGGCCTTGACAAGACTAGCGACCACAGCACCAACAAGTCTTCTGAGTCCGACAACACCAGCGCTAGTCGCGCCACCAAGTCGTCCGCCCCAGGCTCCGGCCCCGATTCCAAGTCCTCCGGCAGTGGTCACACCTTTGCTGATGCCGCCTCTGGTCCTCACGGCGAGAACATCAAGGCTCCTATGAGCGAGTCGAACACCGATGGTCTCCAGAAGGCCTTGGCCTCTGAACCTGGTAGCATGAATGACCCCAGCCGTCTCGCTGAGCGCCAGTTTCTGCAGAACCAGACTGCTGCCGGCCGTGATGCTGGCCCCAAGCAGACTGAGCTCGACAGCGAGACCCCATTTGATCCTCTCAAGGCCGAGACTTCCTCCTAATTTTTCGGGGGATATGATAATACCTGTATGATAGCGACATTTTCAATGATGAAATGACTTCATGAAACAAAACTTGTTGGATTCGTGACTGATTATAACACTGATTTGGCCGAATACGGCGATGCAGCATAGAGCCTGAGTGTGAAGATGGCCAGTGGTTGCGCATCCAGTCCAGGAAGTCCGTATGCCGTGCATTGTGGGGTTCGTTAGAAGATAGGGGCTTGGCGTATCAGGCTTCTACCCTCACGGGAATATCATGGATAAATAAGTAACTTGACATCGAACGAGCCGAGTGTCAGCTTGAGGATTCAGTATGTATGATGAGTGGCTGGAAGTAGTACAACTGCCTGATACATATGTACGGCCCAGTACAAGGGTTGAGTCAGTGACTATTACCAGGCGCAACGCGCGGCAGTATCACCTTCAGGTGATAACGCCTTAGATAGCGATGAGTTGATGGTCGGAGGCCAAGTTGACTCGTAGGGTTGTCTGAGAAGACTTGACCGGCAAGTCCGAGTTGATACAGTCAACTAGAAAAACAAAAGTTCACATGTACATAAGCAAAGCTACGGGCTCGCCGTTCTTCAAGGTTGCCTGGGAGAATGAGACGGCGGCAGTGTGAAAATCCTGAAAGTCCAACAGCCAATCATGTTAAGCGGATTGATGACGTCAGGCTAAAAGATACTGAATTATTAGGGTCGGTAGAGAAGATAATGACAGATTAACGCAAAGAGATCATAAAATAAGTTAAAGATAAGGCGTTTATCATGCAGATTGGGTTGGCCATTCCTTAATTTAGGAATATTCTACCCTTTCCTTCATAAATTACCGCCTATCAGAAATAACATACGCATCTTGATGCCTTAGTTGGTGCCTGACTCTTGGTCAGTCAAAAAATCTGTAAATCTGCCCCACCAAATAAAAATTCACCCCGCCTTGCCTCTACCACAAGCCTTGAGAGTAAGGTAGTCAACCGGGAGCTGGAACCGCCACACTCATTGTTTGGCTGGTTTTTTTTTTCTCTTCTTTGTCAGTCAACTTAACTTTTCCATCCTTCCCTCTCTTCTTCCCTCTTCATCGAACGGTCATTTTCCAAACCACCTCATACTCGCTCGGTTTGGACTTGATTTCTTAGACGAACCTATTCACCCCGCCGAAGTTCCGTTCTTTCAACCCCGCGGTCTTTTTTTTATTTTATTTCATACACACATCGTCATCATGGCCCCCTCTTCCGCCAAGGAGAAGCGTCTCGCTAAGAAGGCTGCCGACGGCAAGCTCAAGGGCAAGAAGGGCAAGAAGACTGATGAGCCCGAGCTCGATGCCAACGGCAACCCCATTAAGAATGATGATGGTCCCGCGACTTCAGGCGACAAGCTCGAGGAGGTGAAGCGTCTCACCGAGCAGATGGACAAGCACGGCATCTCTGACCGTGTCACCACCGGCGTTCTGTCGTCAGTTCCCTCCAGCAAGGACGTCAAGATCACCAGTGCCTCTCTGGTTTTCCACGGCCGAGTCCTTATCACCGATTCCACCCTCGAGCTCTCGTACGGTCGACGATACGGTCTTCTGGGTGAGAACGGTTGCGGAAAGTCCACTCTCCTCAAGGCCATCGCAGCCCGCGAGTACCCCATCCCCGAGCATCTCGACCTCTACCTTCTCAACGAGGGTGCTCCTCCCAGTGACCTTGGTGCCCTTGAGTGGGTTGTCAAGGAGGCTGAGATGGAGCTGGAGCGTCTCGACCACCAGGCTGAGAAGCTTCTTGAGGAGGAGGGCCCCGAGAGCCCCGTTCTCCTTGACCTCTACGAGGTGAGTTTTGTCATGATGCCTTTTACTTCCTTAGCTAACGTTTCATAGCACATGGACAAGCTTGATCCCTCAACATTTGCCACCCGTGCTTCTCTTATCCTGACTGGTCTGGGTTTCAACAAGAAGACCATTCACAAGAAGACCAAGGACATGTCTGGTGGTTGGCGAATGCGAGTCGCCCTCGCCAAGGCCCTCTTCGTCAAGCCCTCTGTTCTCCTTCTCGATGACCCCACTGCCCATTTGGATTTGGAGGCTTGTGTGTGGCTCGAGGAGTACCTCAAGAAGTGGGAGCGAACCCTTGTTCTCGTCTCCCACTCCATGGATTTCCTCAACGGTGTCTGTTCCAGCATGATCGACATGCGCGGCAAGCAGCTCGTCTACTATGGTGGTAACTACGACTCGTACAGCAAGACCCGATCCGAGAACGAGACCAACCAGATGAAGGCCTACCAGAAGCAGCAGGACGAGATTGTCCACATCAAGAAGTTCATTGCTAGCGCTGGTACCTACGCCAACTTGGTGCGACAGGCCAAGTCCCGTCAGAAGATTCTTGACAAGATGGAGGCCGACGGCTTCATCCAGCCTGTTGAGCAGGACCGTGTCTTCACTTTCCGCTTCGCCGATGTTGATAAGCTTCCCCCTCCCGTCCTGTCCTTCGACAACGTCACCTTCTCTTACTCTGGTAACCCTGAGGATGACTTGTACCGCAACCTGGACCTTGGTTTCGACATGGACTCCCGAACTGCCCTTGTCGGACCCAACGGTGTTGGAAAGTCCACTCTCCTTCGTCTCATGACTGGCAAGCTCTCTCCCACAGGCGGTGTTGTCACTCGACACACTCACTTGAAGCTTGGTCTCTACTCTCAGCACAGTGCCGAGCAGCTCGACTTGACAAAGTCTGCTCTCGACTTCGTCCGTGACAAGTACAGCGAGAAGTCTCAGGACTACCAGTACTGGCGTCAACAGCTCGGCCGTTACGGTCTCAGCGGTGACTCACAGACTGCCCTGATGGGTACTCTGTCTGAGGGTCAGAAGAGTCGTATCGTCTTTGCCCTGTTGGCCATTGACAGTCCCAACATGTTGCTTCTTGACGAGCCTACCAACGGTCTGGATATTCCTACCATCGATAGTCTGGCAGACGCCATCAACGCCTTCAGCGGTGGTGTTATTGTCGTGTCTCACGACTTCCGGTAAGCACCCCCCGTGACTGATATGATAACAAATGACTAACGATGTACAGATTGCTCGACAAGATTGCCAAGCAGATTCTCGTCTGTGAGAACCAGACTATCCGCACATGGGACGGATCCATCTCCGAGTACAAGAACTATCTCCGAAAGAAGATGATCAGCTCCGGAGCTGTCTAAGGCAAAAGTTTTATGATGTTTTGATTTTTTGGCACGAATGCATGAAAGGAAATTGACTATAGAGGATATTGATCCACAAAAAGTTGATGAGTGCCATTGGCATCATGTAGGTATTTTCACGGGTTATGAGCGGCGGGTGGCTAGACCATCAGGATACTTGATACCTCTTACGATGGGATACGAGGTAGCCGCAACGACGCTTACAGGACGCATGGGCATGGCCTCAGTAGAGAGGTTCGGAAGCGTTCATGAAGATGTGGAAATGTTCACGGATAGATTTTCTTTTTCTTTGGGTCTGGCTGGTGAAGCCTTTATAGTACGACTGAATGGAATCCCATTATGAATTATATATGATGTAAATGGGTGATGGTGTTGCGGCGGGTGTAACTAACTCGGATGCCGAACTGTTTGTGCACTCATATGTATGTGGTGGCATGTGTACCGTATTATCTCAGTAAATTGGCCACGCCCTGTGGATATCTTTTCCCTAAGAAATCATAACTTGTAGTTTTAGTACTAATATGATACCTATCCCAGCCAATTAACAACCTAAAATCAGCTAAAAGGGATCCACGAGGCGTGGCTAATTTATTGAGATAATACGGTACGCGTGTATGGGCAATCTGGGTGTTGTAATGCTTGTCATGTGAAACGGGACAAGGCTAGAGACATGTGAGTGCTGGTTAAAATATATCACTCTGTTCAAATGTGCTTGTATGAAAATGTGGCTCTGGTGCAAACTCTTGACTGGACAGAGATGTTTTGCAGATATCCTCTCTAATAATGGCGACATTCTATACTGTTGGTTTTCTGATTTATTGCCTCGAGGCTGCAAATATGTATATAGTACAAAAATTCAGCCTTACAATCTGCATAGCGAACTAACAGGCATTAGTATACAGGGAAAACGATTTAACACACAGATTGTCAGACTCAATCTTCAATAATATAGTGATAATAGTGATAATCAGAACTAACGTCTTTGTGATGTGCCAACATTCCTCTTCCTCCTTCTACCCTACACTGAAATACAGACATGGCATCAAACCGATCTCCGGAAACTATCCCCGCTGCCGGTGACTGGGGATGGGCTGACGGGGGGAACCCAAGGCGGAGTTAACGCCGTAGGGTTTAGCGTTGAGTCAGACCCACATGGGACGGGGGCCAAAGACAGGGGATAAGAGTTGGGACCTGAAAAAAATGGTCAAGAAGAAGACAGACATCGTCGTGTGCGTGTTCGCGTGCGTGCGTGCGTGCGTGCCTTGATTTGTTTGAGTCTGTCTGCTTGCTTTTTTGCCGTGATTACTATGAGGGTTTTTATACAGCAGCCATCAATCACTGACTGTACCATAGATTGCAACCGGCAGAGAAATAATATGTACACTACCTAATTAACACGCAAAATATACTACCTCTAATAAAGCCCATATTCACTTCTTCAACATTTGAGCCTATCGCCAATTCCTCTTTAGGGAACCGGACCTTGAATCGGTCGGTGATACACAATTGCAAAAATAATGGCCAAGATTGCTTCACTGTTGACTCGATCTTGTTGTGCACGTAATTCTCATTTCAGTGGTCGTATTTTAGGACGTCCAAGCCCCCGAGACCACCGTGCGTGCGGCTTATCGATTCCATCACATTCACTCACTCCATCAGCTTCTGCATCACCGGGCCTCCTCTTGTCTCTTCTTGTTGTCTCTCCGGTGTTAATAGCCTTTGCTTTGTTTCTCCACCGTCCGCCGCCCACACCACCACCCGTCGTCATTGCTCATCACAGGTCGTGCCTTGGTTGATCAATGCTCGAGGCGGCATAATTAATTATTCAACAAGTAACTAACTACCTATTTTTGCCATCATTATAGCTACAACCTATCAACCATCGCCTCACCTTGTCTTACTACCCTTGCTTGCTTGTACCTGGTCTTGACCGGGTTGTCCTGTCACTCCAGCTCCCGCCATCACCACCTCATTCTGGTCAACCTCCAGCTCTAGAACGAACTCCACTCTCTCTAACTTGGTTGTTCCCCGATCCCTCTGATTCCCTCACCATTCACTCTCATTGTCATCTTATCCGTTCCCCCGCCGCAGTTACGGCATTTTACTTTAACTTTGCAATCCATTGGCCCTGATTCTTCTTCTTGGCCTTTACTTTTTGCTTCTTCACCACTATCAATACAGCCCGTAAACCCTGTCTCGCATCCCCTTCCCCAGCTCGACTGCCGCTTGCATCGCCGTATCCCAGCGCCACGCTACGTCCAACACCTCCACACCAAAACACTTTGCCCCCCCAGCCAGGGCATCCTCTTTCGATTTGCCTTGGATTGGGGCTCAACCTTCACCTGACATTGTCGCGATCCATCTCTGTCCATCGTTTCCATCCCACTTCGTCCGACAGTCGCAGTTCGCTGCATCACCGGCCGCGACCTGCGAATCGCATCGAATCGCATCGCATCGCATCGCAACCTCACACAGAGCCTCGCGTGCGCATCGCGAAATTCTGATTGATCGACTGCGCATCTTGTTCCGGAGACATAATCCTCGTACATCGATCCCCCCTCATCGTCGCATCGTTGCTTGCCGAGCATATGGGTTCTCAAGCTTGATTACCACCGTCCGTCCGACTATAACAAATTCCCTGCTCTCTCGGGTGTTAAGCTTTGTTCTGTCATTCAGGTGCTATACCATCAATCACCATGGAGCAGAACGGCTATAACTCCTCGGTGCTGCAGCGGCCACCACATAGAGACGACGGAGGTGATGATGACCGAGACTCCCGTCCGCATCACCATCACCACCACCACCACCATCACCATCATCATAGGCGCGATGGTGACTCGGGTGTAGGAGTTGGAGCTGGAGTTGGAGCTGCAGCTGCAGCTGGAGAAGCGGCGACAGCCTCATCGAATGCAGGCAGCGCGAATGCACATCAGCACTCCACCTTTAGCCTGCGCTCACCCAAGTCAGAATATCGGCCTCCTCCCTTTACTTCTCCCAACGGCCATAGTCATAGTCACAGTCATCAAAACACCAGCACCTCGAGTGCCGGCCATTCCCTTCAATCCCCGCCTCATCCAGCGTTGCCCAATCCCTACATGTCATCGTCCACGGGCG
The DNA here is from genome assembly GCA_013623715.1 of Fusarium verrucosum. Lineage (NCBI taxonomy): Eukaryota > Fungi > Ascomycota > Sordariomycetes > Hypocreales > Nectriaceae > Fusarium > Fusarium verrucosum. Next base: position 44,261 of record JABFFJ010000109.1, read on the forward strand.
CACCCGGGGGCCCCGTCGCTCCATCACTTCCACCTCCTGTAGGCCTCAACTCATCTTCGTCACCTGGATCGTCGGTTGCTGTTCTTCATCAACATCATCACCAACCTCAAGCACAACAACAACAGGCTGCTGGTCCTCCGCCCGTCTCGCCGCTGCACCCTCCTGTTGCATACTACCCGCCCGGGTCGAATGTCGACATTTATGTACCGCGTGAAACCAAACCTGCATCGCGAGGTTTTTACGACCCTACAACCGATACAACAAAGGAACGTCGAATTTCTGACGCGGCGACGCCCGGAGCCTCCTGGCACAACGCCAACGCCAACGCCAACAACGCGCCCCCGGTTGGCACTCCAAAGGTAAGGGGGGCAAATCCACTCTTTTTTTGTCTTTGACTCTCGTCTCGTCTCGCCCGGACTCGATTTGATTGATTCCAACTGCCGTCCCTTGATTTTCCTTTTTCCCCATCATCCTTCAATTCTATCGTGATCATCAAGATCTTCCCCCATCACGCCCAGGCCATCAATGCCTGTTTCAATCCTTCACTCTTATCATGCTTAATTTCCCATCCAACCGTAACCATCGCAACACCTTTTAATTTCATCACCACCCTCCTTAACTCCGTCGCACACCACTTCCTCCCCGAGACCAATACCCAGACAACCACAAAGCTTGCTGACGTGGAGCTAATTTTTCTCTTCTCACACAACAGACCCGCGATCCATACACATATTCGCAGCCTGCCGAACAAAACACTCCCTCATACTACAACGGGTCTTATACATCTCCGCGACGCCCATCATATAGTCGCCCGCGCAGTCCATTGTCACATTCGCACCAGAATCCTCCAGCTGGATCTCTCAGCCCTCCTGGGCGACAACCTCTACTCGCTTCTCCGAGTGTAAGGCATGGTGCCACAGGCACTATGAACTCAAACACGAACGGGGCTTCTGCCCTTCCCTACAAGTCTGACCTTGCGGCCCCATCACCACCCAAACCTGCAGCCGCCACAGTAGGTGATACGCAGTATACGTATAGTTCATTCGTACTAATATCATCACAGACACCAAGAGCCAACCCCATGTCTTTCGATAGCATTCTCTCCAGTTCCGAGCCTGCTCCTAAACCCAGAGAACAATCTCCCTTGGTTTCACGCGAAGTAGAACCAGAGATTAAACAAGAGCGAGACCCAAGACGTGATCGAGAACCGAAACGCGACTCACGGGAACCAAAGCAGACAAAGCGCTCCCTAGAGCCCGAACCGGATCATGATACCGAGGTCGAGAAGGACGCTGAGACTGAACCCGAGCCCTTTCCTGGCAGGGATAAGGAGAGAGAACCAGTTGCCAAGAAGCGAGGAGGTCGAAAGTCAACAAAGGGTCGCGCTTCTGATATTCGAGATGCCGCGACGCCGAAGAACGGTCGCAGGCTATCTATTAAGAAGGAGTCACCAACACCTCGCCTTCCCGCAAAGCGACAAGCAAACGGCCAACCCAAGCAAAAGACGTGGTCAGCAGAGATGGAAAAGAAGATCCAGAATGCTGAGACACAGATTGACAACAGGGTTACCAACTTGGACTCCGATGAATTTGATCAGCAACAGTACCAGGAGCGGGCCCAGAAGCGACGACGCGTGATAAATGAGCACGACCTGGAACACGGCCTCTCTCGACGCGACGCCTTTGCATCTGCGGCTAGCAAGAAGCTGGTGCTTCACTCTGAGCTTGGTAAGCGACGCTATGATGATGTTTTCTACGACGAAGCACTCCATGAGGTCAGAGAACAAGAAGTTTATGCCGAAAAGGAGCGCAAAAAGGACATGCAACGCAAGCGCCGTCGTGAGAAGTCGATGGCTGTCACTATGGAGCAAAAGGAAGCAGCACTGGCTCGTGCGGAGGCCGCTGAAGATGAGACCGAGCGACAGAAGCACCTCCGAGATGCTGAACGCGCAAGCAAGAAGGCACAACAGACGAAACTCATTCTGCAGAAGGGTATCAAGGGACCCGCCCGTAATCTAGAGCTTAATTTGGAGGGCGGCACTATGTCTTCATTCCAGGCCTCTGATGTGGAGTCTGGGGAAGCAGGTACACCATCCGGCAAGCGGAAGGGCAAGGGTCGTGGTGGCCCTCGTCTCAAGAAGTCCAAGGAGCAGAAGCAGGCCGAAAAGGAGTCTGCTGAGGCTGCACAGGCTGCTCTGGATGCTGGAGAGGAGTTGCCTACCAAAGAAGAGAACCGCGTTCGCATCAAGATCAAGAAATCCAAGAAAGATCTTGCTGCTGAGACCGAGAAGGACAAGGACGAAGCCGACAAGACCGAGGATGAACCTGTCGAGAAGAAGGCCAAGAAGAGCAAAGACAAGGACAAGGACAAGGCCGACGACATTCCCGACAACGAGAAACGGTTCATGTCCAAGGGCTACAATCAGATCTACGATCAGATTTGGCGAGATATGGCTCGAAAGGATGTTAACAAGACCTTCAAACTTGCCGTGGACTCATACGCCACGAAAGCCTCAAATCTCAAGAAGACAGCCATTCTCGCATCGAAAGAAGCAAAGCGCTGGCAACTACGAACAAATAAGGGCACAAAAGACCTTCAAGCTCGTGCGAAGCGTGTCATGCGTGACATGATGGGCTTCTGGAAGCGTAACGAGCGAGAAGAACGAGATCTCCGTAAGGCCGCCGAAAAGCAAGAGATTGAAAATGCTCGAAAAGAAGAGGCCGACCGTGAAGCCGCTCGTCAAAAGAGAAAGCTTAACTTCCTTATCTCGCAGACTGAGCTGTACTCCCACTTTATCGGAAAGAAGATCAAGACTGATGAGGTGGAACGAAGTACCGACAACCCAGACGTTGCCAGGGATGCCCATCAGATTGACCAGCAGAAGCTCGACGTCGATGAGCCCACTGGACCTGTTACTGGCAAGGTTACCAACTTCGAGAACCTTGACTTTGAGGAGGGAAGCGAAGAGGCTCTTCGTGCTGCTGCTATGGCCAATGCTCAGAATGCCATTGCTGAGGCCCAGAAGAAGGCTCGTGACTTCAACAACCAGGGTCTCGACATGGATGAAGAGGGCGAGATGAACTTCCAGAACCCTACAGGTCTAGGAGACGTCGAAATCGAGCAGCCCAAGCTCATCAACGCCCAACTCAAGGAATACCAGCTCAAGGGTCTCAACTGGCTTGTCAACTTGTACGAGCAGGGTATCAACGGTATTTTGGCAGACGAGATGGGTCTCGGAAAGACAGTTCAGTCTATTTCCGTCATGGCTTACCTGGCTGAGAAGCACGACATTTGGGGTCCCTTCCTTGTTGTTGCCCCTGCCTCTACTCTTCACAACTGGCAGCAGGAAATTGCCAAGTTCGTTCCCGAGTTCAAGATCCTCCCATACTGGGGTGGTGCCAATGACCGAAAGGTTCTCCGAAAGTTCTGGGATCGCAAGCACACGACATACCGAAAAGACGCTCCTTTCCACGTTTGTGTCACCTCATACCAACTGGTTGTCTCTGATGTGGCCTACTTCCAAAAGATGAGATGGCAGTATATGATTCTCGATGAAGCCCAGGCTATCAAAAGCTCTCAAAGTTCGCGATGGAAAGCGCTGCTTAACTTCCACTGCCGAAATCGTTTGCTTCTTACTGGTACACCCATTCAGAACAACATGCAAGAACTTTGGGCACTGCTCCATTTCATCATGCCGTCACTCTTCGATTCACACGACGAATTCAGCGAATGGTTCTCCAAGGATATTGAGTCTCACGCGCAGAGTAACACGAAGCTCAACGAGGATCAGCTCAAGCGTCTACACATGATTCTCAAACCCTTCATGCTTCGTCGTGTCAAGAAGCATGTGCAGAAGGAGCTTGGTGACAAGATCGAATTGGACATCTTCTGTAACCTCACCTACAGACAGCGTGCATACTATAGCAACCTCCGAAACCAGATCAACATTATGGACCTCGTTGAGAAGGCAACCATGGGAGACGACCAAGATTCTGGTACTCTGATGAACTTGGTGATGCAGTTCCGAAAGGTCTGTAACCATCCAGATCTCTTCGAGCGCGCCGAGGTCAACTCACCATTCGCTTGCGCCTACTTTGCCGAGACTGCATCATTCGTCCGCGAGGGTAACGAAGTTGCTGTGGGCTACTCAAGCCGTAACTTGATCGAATACGAGCTTCCTCGCCTCATCTGGAGGAAGGGTGGCCGTATCAACAAGGCTGGCCCGGATAGTCAAGTTGCAGGGTGGAAGAACCAGGCGCTTAATCACATGATGAACGTCTGGAGCCCAGAGAATATCCGAGACAGCAGCGATGGGTCAAAGGCATTCTCATGGCTTAGGTTTGCCGACACCTCTCCCTACGAAGTCTATCAAGCAACACATCAAAGCTTGATCGTCCGGGCTGCCAAGGAGCTACAGAACCGCGATAGACTTGGGTACATGAACGTGGCCTACGATGATGCTGAGGATCAGAACTTCACTCCCGCCCATGCTCTCTTCCAGATTCGGGCGCGACAGAATCGAAAGCCTCTGGCCGATATCACTGGCGAAGGTGTTTTGAGCCAGCTGATGAATGTTGCCCACGCAGACTATAGCGAGTCTGGTCTCGGTCGTCTCGAGCCTGCTGGTCGACCTCGTGCGTCCGCACCTCCAATCCAGGTTTCGTGCCGCAGCTGGGGTACTGAGGCCGAGCGCAGTGAAACTCTGTTCAATGCACCAATCCGCAAGATCCTCTATGGTCCTACTGTTTTCGAGGAGAAGGCCCTTGTGGAGAAGAAGCTTCCTATGGAGTTGTGGCCCACTCGCGAGATGATCCCTAAGCCTGATCATGAGAAGAAGGGTTTCACCAATATTTCTGTTCCTTCGATGCAGCGCTTCGTCACCGACAGTGGTAAGCTGGCTAAGCTCGATGAGCTGCTGTTCAAGCTCAAGAGTGAGGGTCATCGTGTGCTGTTGTACTTCCAGATGACTCGCATGATCGACATGATGGAAGAGTACTTGACATATCGTAACTACAAATACTGCCGACTGGATGGTTCTACCAAGCTCGAGGACCGTCGAGATACAGTGCACGATTTCCAGACTCGTCCCGAGATCTTCATCTTCCTACTGTCTACTCGCGCCGGTGGTCTTGGTATCAACCTTACGTCTGCCGATACTGTCATCTTCTATGACTCTGATTGGAACCCCACCATCGACTCACAGGCCATGGATCGAGCACATCGTCTGGGCCAGACCAAACAGGTTACAGTTTATCGTCTCATCACTCGCGGTACAATCGAAGAGCGCATTCGTAAGCGTGCCATGCAGAAGGAAGAGGTCCAACGTGTCGTCATCCAGGGTGGTGGCGCAAGCGTTGACTTCTCTGGCCGTCGTGCTCCTGAGAACCGCAACCGCGATATCGCCATGTGGCTTGCTGATGACGAGCAAGCAGAGATGATCGAGCGTCGCGAGAAGGAGCTCCTTGAGTCGGGCGAGTTAGAAAAGCAACAGAAGAAGAAGGGTGGCAAGCGACGCAAGGCCGAGAACACGGCCAGCCTGGATGAAATGTATCATGAAGGTGAGCAAGACAAGACCGTCTTTCCAGTTTTCTAAGCTAACAGTATCTCAGGTGAGGGTAACTTTGATGATGGATCGAAGGGCCTGTCCGGTACAGCGACACCGGCTACTGCAGCCACACCTGGCGATAGCGATAGCAAAGGCAAAAAAGGCCGCAAGGGCACTAAGAGAGCCAAGACGGCGAAGCAAAGATTAGCGATTGCTGATGGTATGATGGAGTAAGGGAGGTCAGCGGCGTCCTCACGTGACGCGTGTAATATCAAACGCAAGACTTAGAGCCGCAAAGGCTCATGGGTGACGAAGGGAGTTATACCTATATTATTTTCTTGTTCAGTCATGGCGAAGGGCCGTCAACAGGGGAGTTGGAAGTGAAAATGCCTATAAAGATAGCAGAGCAAAGCATCGTCTTGGAACAAGACATGTACTATTACTATAGACGGAGGGCAACTAAAGTGCTTCATTGGAATGAGCGGAGTGTCTGTGATTGTGATGTGAGTGAGTCTTGTTGTGTAGCAGTGAGACCCAGCCTGCTGTCCATGAATCGCGCGATAGCGCTGCCTCTTTCAACAATCACATCCGGTATGGTGTAGTGGCTAACATTTCGCGCTCTCAAAACCTGAGGGATTAGTTCCGCGGAGCCCAGGGTTCGATTCCCTGTACCGGAGTTCTTGATCTTTTGCCTGTCTTGAAGTGCCTATGTGATGAAAATGGGCAGGTGATATTTTTTTTTAAACAGGAGGAGGGGAAGTATGCCTTATGGATACCTTTTCCCTAAGAAATCCCAAGTTTTAGTAATATTAGATTCTTATTTCTATTTTAGCTAATTAGTAGCTTAGAATTAGGTATAAAGAAAGGATCTATAGGGTATAGTAAATCTACTGAGATTTTACAGTAGTATGTATGGGATTGGGCTAGTAGTAATTTTTTCTAGAGACAGGTAGAACCTTTTTGAAATAATCACGAGCTGCTTGCCAGAAGGGCAGATTCCATAGTCATGTAGAATGCTGAGTGAGAACCAAGGTTGCCTGTCGTCTGCTCAAGCGAATTTGGATCGAGTATCCCCGTGTTAGGTATGTAGGTTAAGAAACATCAGTATGTTCTTCTTGAGCAAGTTTCCGATTAATTAAAGGGTCGCTCGCACTTGGTGAACATGATGGAAAGCAGCGGTATGGGAGTGTTGTGCCATCTTGCCTCCCTGCCTATTGCCCCTCAGATGAAAGAGTGGCTTAGTGTTCCCATCACCAGAGGATGGGAAAACAAGGTCTTGATATGGTGCCAGACATACCGCTAGAAGATCTGAAGGCCTGTAACGAGACGCTACCGGACAAGTCTTGGAGCAAAAGGAAACGCGGCAACTTATGATGGACCTTCGGGCGATAACGACATGGCTCTTGTGTTCAAGATCAATTATGGTCTTCGTTTTCTGGTCAATGAAGACAGCAACCTCGTCTAATGCTTTCGCAGCCTTGCATTAACTACATATGCATGTACCTGGAATTTAAGACGCAAGCCTCGTCAATACCAACCTTTGAGGATGAGCTTAAGATGTTACGGAACATATTGGCGGAAACAAAGGCAGCCGGCCTGCCTTTGACTGCTCCCAATCATTCTGTCGATAAATCCTCACTGGATATCAGTATAGTCAACTACAGACCGAACTTGGTCTATGACCTTGGAACCCGCTTCAGACTTGATCTGAGCCCCGAGATGCGTAGTCTAAGGTGTATCAGTTACGCATTTACCTTAGATAGTAGTTACCTGAACCTCTTGAACATACTTGCCCGAGTACTAGAATAAATTTATATTAAAATAACCTAAACCAATTAATATAGTTAGGTACCTAGGTAGGCTCAAGCCTTGAAGAGTTGTGCTGTGCTGTGCTGTGCTGTGCAGTGCTGGCCCGCTCCTTCCCTTTCACACCTTTCAACCCCCCACAACTGAGCTCCTTCATATAAACCAAGAGTATCAACTTTACACACCAAAATCTACATATCGCAGCTGCAACACGAATTCTATCCTCAACATGTCTGCAAATGCTGCGATAGACTTTGACCGGCGGCTCGCCCCCGAAAGGTAAGCACCTTGGCTATGTGCCTAGGGGTGCCTGCAAATTCACTAATGCCATGATACCCTTAGCTATTAAATTTCCAGAATCCCCAACACCGCCCGCTCAAGCACAACCCCAGGATTCATTCTTTCTATACAAGAAGGAATGCCGCCTCGCGTGGATTAAGTATCTTGGGCTCCTAGACAAGGTCAAGCTCCGTGACGGGCCTGACGGGCTTCCTTTCTTTATTGGCATGCCGCCCGAATACTCGACTTTCCGCATCCTACCAGATTCACTGGCGACTATTCAGCAAAAGGCACTCGATAATCCCCGCAATTCTCTCATTCGGCTTGACGTCGTCTTGACTGCGCTTCGCAATCGACCTGCGCACACCCACATTGTTTGGCACGCCATTCTGCAGAAATTCACCGATCCACGTGCGAATCTGAACCCTACCGAACTTACCAAGATGTTGAAGTAGGCCATCGACATCTTTCTTGAAGATAGAGATCATATCAAACGCTGGGAGCTTGCTGGCACTCGCAACGCCATGATCCTCCTCAACCCAACCACTGCCACTCCAGCTCAGGCATCAATTCTCGAGGCTCCTGCCCACACAAAAATCATGGAAGCTATGAACCGCCTCGTTGGTATTCGTACTAGGGAGGAGGACCCGGCTAGCACCCCTGGCTATGTTCTCCCTATGGCTTCATTTGAGAAGGCCATCTGGAATGGGACCAAAGCCAGGACAGACACTCAACGAAAGCAATGGGCTGACATGGCGCTCCGCTCCCTGCGAAAGTTCATGGATTGCCAGAACAACGAAGCTATCATCGACAAGATGATGGAGTTCCAGCGATACTACGAGGCGATGGCTGCTTTTGAGAAAGCTAACAAGAATGGAAAGTGAGAAAAGAAGAGAGAGAAACAGCCATGGGAAGCTGGCTGTATTCACTGTGGGATCGAAATCGAGGCAGGGGATTTGCTCATCATGTACACGAAACTGAGGGAGACATTGTCGCCACGTTTACGGGAGGAGGATTAAAGGAAAAGGGCGATATGAGGTAGTTCAATTGATGATCTGGAGGCCTTCGTATCATGATTGCTTCGCTTGTGCCTCTGTGATTCAAGCAACCCACCCTTTGTGAAAATTGAGATTATAGTAATCAGATTAACACTGTGACAGCGGATGATATACGAGACCACAGTTGAACTTTGCAGGCAAAGGAAGACTCGCCTCGAGCCCTTCTTCCTCAAACTCGCGCGATAACCTATGGTCTACAACATTTGCTTCGTATCTATAGTCATTCTCTCAAACCCGATATCTGTATTGGTCAACTTTATACGGGGTTATTCACGTATTTGATTGACTAGAAAGCTCATTACCTACTGGCTGATATATATAGCTTCAAAAAGTTTAAACTCCCCATGTCACGCCAACAACAACACCTTGAAATCATTTGACCCCTCTTCTCGCACGATTGTTCATAACTGACAGCAAAAAGAAAGACAAAAAAACATACAACACCGGGGATTCGCTGGTCGTCACCGACCCAACTACTAATCCAGCGCTTCGCAGCTTGACTATGGGAGAGCGGACGGGATCCCGTATTTTCTACGAGCTATGGTCGTATGTGCTAGGAGGAGGGAGTAGTTGAGGCTATAAAGAATGGATTGGCCTCAGAGGATAAGTGTCTTGAAGAGCTACAGCCATCCCGCGGGCCATAGTAATCTAGTCCTCAGGTCCTAAGGTCCTTAGGACAAGTTGGCATCGATGCAATCAATGAGTAGATAACGAGGCTTAGCTCTAGTACAAGGATCACATCACGATGCAAAACGAGCCAATGTCAGACCAGGCGACGTCAATCATATAACCGAGGCCTTGGCGAGTAGCGAGAAAGCATATAAACGAGGGTGAATGGCAATACGTGATACGCGGATAGTCCCTACAGGGGTCAGTTATGGCAACTAGGGCAAGTAACTCGGCTTGCTCGGCAGGCAGTGGCTGAGAAGAGACAGACAATTGAATGGAAAGAATTCTGTCTGCCTAGTCGGCCAAGGCTGCCGTGGTGTAATCGATAGAGTAATGTGTCTATTGGTTTTCTTGTCAGTGGAGGGTTGAGGTTGAGTGCCTGCAGAAATGACGAGGAGTCGATGATCCATGTTACGTCATGCCTGTAATCGTAATTGTAGGTACCTGGGTAGGTGCCTTTTAGGGGTTCACCTGAAAAAAAGGGTGGAAGCTGTCAGCTAACCTACTCCGCAGGTACTGTACCTACAATATTTATTTCAGCCCAAGAAACAAGTTCTTGTAACAATCTCTTAGCTTCCCTTCGTTTCCCTTTAGTATTTTTTCTTTTCTCATTTGTCATATCTGCTTCTCTACCCCTCTTCTATTCCATCTTATTTCCCCTCTTTGCATTATTCTATCACATCATATCTATCGCGTTCCCCTACAACAAGGCTGGCCACTCTAGGGCGCTTGCTTTCGTGTCGTGTCTCACATTTACTCTCCTCGGACAACCGGTAGAAAGTCAATTTGACTTGACCAACGTCTATTTCCGGACCTTTTCTTCTCAATTGTTTGTTTCTTCCTCTCCCGCGGGTCCCGAATTCCATTGGCCAAAACCCCCCAACACGTCTTCCCCTCCAAGACGCCCTCGCATGAATCCTTAGCATTCATTCATCGCGACAACCATACGAAGCTTCACTATACACACACCCACGAATATGAGCTCTTCGATAGATGCTCTTCCCAATGGGAATGGTCACGCTGGCGACCATGATCACGTCCTCCGTCCTCGTCCGCGCAAACCCCAACAGTCCCAAATCTCAGGAGCCCTGCGCATGTCAACAGCAGAAGACGAAGATAGACTTCTCGTGCCTGATAATGTGAGCATAGGGACAACCAGTGGATTTACTAGGTATGATAAGGCCCCTCCCAAGCCATCAGCTCAAGCTAATTGAATACAGCGGCCGTTCCACGCCCGTCCCTGAGAATGCGCCCCCGTCTGTCAAGTACCTCTCTACAGCTCGAAAGCAAGCTCGCGCCGAGCAACGCCGCCGTATATTTCCCACAATCGAGTTTGCCTCGCGAGTTAGTCACTTCGACCCCGAGAGCGACTACCGAGACTTCCATGGCTTCTTCAATCTCTTCTGGATTGGTCTTGCTATCATGGGCATTACCTCCATGCTGCGCAATCTGAAAGACACCGGCTTCCCCCTGAGAGTGCAAATATGGACCCTGTTTACCGTCAAGCTGTGGCATCTTGCCATTGCTGATTTTCTTATGGTCGCCTCGACTACCGTCAGTCTGCCTCTGAACCGCGCAGCCCGGAGGGCGAAGCCTGGTAGCTTTCTGGCCTGGGACAAGGGCGGCATCGCTATTCAGAGTATTTATCAGGTTGCCTGGCTTTCTCTTTGGATCGTTGTGCCTTTCCACTTCGAGTGGACGTGGACATCGCAGGTCTTCTTCCTCTTACATACTATGGTGCTCTTGATGAAGATGCACTCATACGCTTTCTACAATGGTCACTTGTCAGTGACAGAGAAGCGACTGTATGCTCTCGACAACCCCTTCGAGCCTCGCGATCGACGACCAGCCTACCAATACCCATCCACCGACAGCGTCGCGAATGGAGTTGTTGCCGACGACAACAGCAAGAAGCGCCGTCGACAGAAAAGACGCCAGCAAGCCAAGCGAAACAACAGCGACAGCAACAAGAGCAACGACGAGGTGGACAATGACCTCTTGGCCCCCAGTCCTGTCGCGAGCGCCAGCAACAGTGCCGATGAGGTCGACGAGTTGCGAGAGGACCTTGCCCGTGAGCTTACTAGTCCCATGGGTAATGTCACATACCCGAACAACCTCACCTGGCCCAACTACATGGACTACCTCTTCTGCCCAACCCTCTGTTATGAGATCGAATATCCCCGTACATGCCGCATCAACTGGATCTCTCTCATTTCCAAGATCGTTGCCACATTCGGTTGTATTTTCCTCCTGACAATCATCTCAGAAGACTTCATTCTTCCTGTCCTTGTGGATGCTTCTGAGCGCCTCGATGCCGTCCCCGCCATCTCCGAGAAGGCCCTCATTCTGGCCGAGACCATCTCATGGCTTCTCTTCCCCTTCATGCTCACCTTCCTCCTCGTTTTCCTTGTCATCTTTGAATATGTCCTCGGTGCTTTCGCCGAGATCACTTGCTTCGCCGATAGACACTTCTACTCTGACTGGTGGAACTCAACTGATTGGATGGAGTTCTCACGCGAGTGGAACATCCCCGTATACAGCTTCCTTCGACGTCATGTCTACAGCGCCTCTCGAGCTCGTATCGGTAGAGGTGCTGCCACCGCCCTGACATTCCTCATCTCTGCCATTGGTCATGAGATCGTCATGGCCTGTATCACCAAGAAGCTCCGTGGATATGGTTTCATCTGCCAGATGCTTCAGCTGCCCATTGTTGTTCTCCAGCGAACGAAATGGGTCCGGGGCAAGAAGACCTTGAACAATGTTTGTTTCTGGGCTTCAATGGTTCTCGGTCTCAGCATGGTAAGTCCTCGTTCCCCGCCATCACAAGCTGTGGCTAATGACTTTATAGATCTGTGCTCTCTACGTTTTGCTATAGTTGCGCCTCTGGCAGTTCAGCTATGAGTATGCTGGTCCATACCAAGCGCCTGCACATCAGAGTATCTGTAAAATATATAAAGGGAACATCATACACAGGCTTTTAGAATTGGGAAATTAGGAATCATCAAGTTACAAGGAAGACTTGGATGCTTATCATCCACCACAAAGTTAGACATATACATATACCCCCGTAGTAAATACTGAATTTTATCCTTTGTTTTGGCTTGAGAGACCCAGTCGGCAGAACGATAAGAGCGACACAAGAATTTTTCTGGTAAAGGACAGTGAGTGTCTATTAACCAAGACCACAATCAAGCAATCAAAGCGAAAGGGCAGTCGGACACATGAACACACACACACATCACATTCAAAGACAAGACAGTTATTCTATACCATTTCCATTTCGCGTCTACTTCATCTCTCTCGTGATCATAGAGCTAACTAGAGTTACACCCCGTCCTCCTCTCAAAAGAACTGGGGAATTATGGCAGAATAGGCGGTTGCTCAAATCCGACAAGTCCGCTATAAAAAACCAGAAGACATAAAAAATACCTTGTTGCTCATAAAAACCGAAACCCTTCAACTCCGTTGACTTTTTGTGGTATCCCATTTAGCATGCATGGTCGTTTAGTCAACCTCCTCCATGGCGCTGTCACCAGTGGCGGCGGCAGCAGGAGCATCGGTGGCGACAGCCTCAGCAGGGGCAGAGTCATCCTCCTCAATGTTGAGGCCGAGCTGGACAAGCTTGTGGATGCGGTCGGCGAAACCAGCGGGCTCGTCAATGGTGAAGCCAGAGACAAGGAGAGAGGTCTCGAAGAGGAGCTGGACGATGGACTTGACAGTGCGGTCGTTCTCACCGTCGGTCTCGACCTTCTTCTTGAGCTCCTGGACGATGGGAGACTTGGGAGAGATCTCGAAGGTCTTCTTGGAAGACATGTAGCTGGACATGGAGGTGTCACGGAGGGCCTGGGCCTTCATGATACGCTCCATGTTGGCGGACCAACCAAACTGGCCAGTTCGGATAGCGCAAGGAGAGGTGCCGAGCTTGTGGGAGACGACAACCTTCTCGACCTTGTCACCGAGAACGTTCTTGAGGGCCTTGGCGAGGCTCTCGTACTCCTTCTCCTCAGCCTCACGGGCCTTCTTCTCATCCTCGGTCTCCTCGAGCTCGAAGTCCTTGGTGATATCGACAAGCTTCTTGCCCTCGAACTCCTTGAGCTGAGTCATGGCGTACTCGTCGATGGGGTCAACGAGGAAGAGAACCTCGAAGCCCTTCTCGCGGAGAGCATCCAAGAAAGGAGACTTGGAGACAGCCTTGATAGACTCACCAGTGATGTAGTACATGTTGTTCTGGTGCTCGGGCATGCGAGTGACGTAGTCGGAGAGCGAGGTGAGCTCATCACCAGACTTGGTGGAGTTGAAGCGGAGGAGCTTGGCGAGGATGGAGCGGTTCTGGGAGTCCTCGTGGATACCAAGCTTGAGGTTCTTGGAGAAGGCGCTGTAGAACTTGTCGAACTGCTCCTTGTCCTCAGCGATCTCCTGGAAGAGCTCGAGAGACTTCTTGACAATGTTCTTCTTGATGACCTTCATGATCTTGTTCTGCTGAAGGGTCTCACGAGACAGGTTGAGGGGAAGATCCTCAGAGTCGACAACACCCTTGACGAAGCCGAGCCACTCAGGAATGAGGTCGGTAGCATCGTCAGTGATGAAGACACGGCGGACGTAGAGCTTGATGTTGTTCTTGGTCTTCTTGGTCTCAAAGAGATCGAAGGGAGCGCGCTTGGGCACAAAGAGGATGGCGCGGAACTCAAGCTGACCCTCAACGGAGAAGTGCTTGACAGCGAGGTGGTCCTCCCAGTCGTTGGAGAGGGACTTGTAGAAGGAAGCATACTCCTCTTGGGAGATGTCCTGGGGGTTGCGAGTCCAGATGGGCTTCTGCTTGTTGAGCTCCTCCTCCTCGATCTTGGTCTCCTTGATCTTCTTGGTCTTGGGCTTCTTCTCCTCCTCATCGTCATCGACCTCCTCGATCTTGGGCTTCTTGTCGTCACCCTCCTCGGTGACCTCCTCGGCCTCCTCATCAGGGACCTCCTTCTCGGTCTCCTTCTCGACGTGGAGGTAGATGGGGTAAGAGATGAACTCGGAGTGCTTCTTGATAACCTCCTTGATCTTGCTCTCGTTCAGGTACTCAGTCTGCTCATCCTTGAGGTGGAGGATGATGGAGGTACCACGGCCGAGCTGCTCACCCTCGGTGTCCTCGGTGATGGAGAAGGTACCACCAGCGGAAGACTCCCAGACGTACTGCTCGTCATCGTTGTTCTTGGAGATGACACGGACCTGGTCGGCAACGAGGTAGGCAGAGTAGAAACCAACACCGAACTGACCAATCATGGAAACATCAGCGCCAGCAGTCAAGGCCTCCATGAACTGCTTGGTGCCGGAGCGGGCAATGGTACCCAGGTTGTTGACAAGGTCCTGTAGAATGTTAGATACTGAAATCGATCACAGGTAGATGGTTCAACTTACAGCCTTGGTCATACCAATACCGGTATCCCGGATGGTGAGAGTCTTGTTGACCTTGTCGGGAATGATGTCAATTCGGAGGTCCTTGCCAGAGTCGAGCTGGCTAGGGTCCGAAAGGGCCTTGTATCGGATCTTGTCGAGGGCATCTGAGGCGTTGGAGACAAGCTCTCGGAGGAAGATCTCCTTGTTGGAGTAGACAGTGTTGATGATAAGGGAGAGAAGCTGAGAGATCTCAGCCTGGAACTCGAAAGTCTCAGACATGGTGTCGGGTATCAAAGGGAATCGTGACTGCGAGGAAGAATGTTAGTGATTGAAGGGGAAGAGATTTGATTTATAGCTGTGAAAATTGCGTGCATGCGTGTCGGTGAGAATTTGTGGTGGAAGTGTATGGAGGGGTTCAGAGTACTCTAGAACTCGAGCTTCCCGAGCGACGATGTGCAGCCTTTCCCAAGCAAGCAAATAGCAAATTCAGCAGACTGATAGTTATAGTCTGGTGAATTCTGAAGCTATTGAAGCTGGAAATATCGGTGCAGCACTTGTCGCAAGCAAGAACTCGAGAAGAGCTGGTGCAAGGCTGATGGAGGAGGGCGTAGCGGGGAAGCAGCGCAACATACCTTGAGAATTCGTTACAAAAAGGAAAAGGCTAAAGACAAGTTGGCTCGTCTAAAGTAAGAGTTTAAATCTCCTGTGAGAGAGAGGAGAAATGAGCAAAGGCGAGAGAGAGATGAGAGAGATGTGGTGTTTGGAGATGGAGAGAGAAGAAAAGTCGAGGCAGAGGCAGGTACAAGAAAAATATGTAGGCTGGCGGCCGGCCCCTCCTTCCTTCCATTTGCTTCTGCCATTGTGAAGGGTTCCATGAGATTCTACGGCCAAAGAGCCCACCTAGCGCCGCCTACAGCTCTTCCCCCGCCTTCCGTTAGGTCAGTGCGTACGTAGGTGCCCGCCCGCCTTACAAGGTACCTTGCCTTGTCGAGGGGCGCTCGAGTGAGGTGCTCATTGTCTCAGGCAACCACGGGCAATCAGGAACTGCTCAGCAGTGCTAACCCTTGCCGCCGAGCAGTGCTGACTCTGCCTACAGTAACAATCAAGCCGTACCCGGTACCAATGTAGGTACACAATGCTTACTCCAAATAAGTACAACGGGTCCAAAGGGAGGCAAAATGGATCGAATGATTGGCCAGCATTTGCTAGAGTCTTCCATGTTTTCCCCAAGCTTGATGTGCATCGCCTCAAATGTCCATCTTTTGCGATTTAAGGTACCACAAGTGCCAACCTTCACTAGGATCCGAGTCAAACACTAGAATCGTAATGGGCGAGAAAAGAGATTTCACCAATCTACCTACGCGAATCATACTAAACTTTATCGTGATGGTAAATATTGGCACCGACGGTTATATAACCGTTGCATATATATAAGCCCCACTATTGCATATATAGCTAAAGAAGAGATAGA